>JBBMOJ010000236.1:0-63120 GCA_038090695.1 Sclerotinia spermophila | reverse complement strand
AAATAAGAAAGTTAAAAATGTCGATTTTCGTAATTTTTGGTGGTAAAGAGTGGCCTAAAAGAGGGGTGGCCAGAAAGTAGGGTGGTTGACTTATACATGCTCCTAGAAGCATACTAGCGGATGCAAGTACCACCTGCCTGGATCCGAATAGCTGTGTTATTTGTGCTTTCTTCTTTTGTGATTTGCAACAAGAGATAGAGTTTCATCTATCAGACCTAAGAAATCATAAGAGGGGCTTACCACAGCGGATTCCCAAGCTGATGCTAATTGTGTATGTGAGCACATTGCATCTTGTATTACCTATGGCCCATGAACTCAGATATGCAAGGAAATATGCTGAGATATTACACAAATCGGGGTATATAGGGTGAAGTGTGGCCGGTACTTAGCACTGGTGGTGCAAAGAGACACTAGATCCTTGATGTGCGTATCATTGAGATGATCCGAATTCCCGAAATCTGTATCCTGTGCCACATCTGGTGGACTGAGACGTGCAACAAAAGGCATCGATCACTTGCTCATTCCGTGGCTGCATCAGTGCTACCAGTGCTGGTAGGACTGAGACATGCAACAAGAGAGAAAACTTACTCATCCGAGTCCATGGACATGGGAAAGGTGACCATCAGAAAATATGGCAGTGCCAAAAGACAATAATGATCCTTGTGGTGATCAGATTGGATGTTGATCCAACATTAAGGTTTGCACTGTTCACATTGTCAGTATCTTTGCAATTAGTGATCAGAGCACTTCCATCTCTCTTTCGATTATCAGAATACACATGTGTCACCATTCGACTCGACTCTCACAAAATTTAAAGCACATAGCTTAATGATGTATCATCCTTACTTTCATTGCTATGATGTACGCTCGAACACCCTAGCGGTATTTGAATATTGAAGAAAAGACCCCAAAAAGCGCATTGACCCCTAGCTTCACGCCATTAACCGTTATATCATTTCCCATGACAATCAAACCAATCATTTACTGGTATCAACAACATATCGTCCAGCAATCTTGCCCTCGTGCATCAAATCATAAACTTTCTGCAACTCGCTCAAACCACATCTCTTATATGGAGACTTAATAAGACCACGTCTAAAGAACTCAATGGCTTCAGCAGAATCTTGTCGGTTACCGACGTACGATCCTTTAATCGTAATCATCTTGATTACTGACTCGAAAACAGGCGCACGAAGATAAGCACCGGCTGGGAGACCGATGGCAACGACGGTACCGCGAGGTCGAACATATTCAGCAGCTTGCTGGAACGGCTTCTCATTAACGGCAACCAAAATAACAGCATGAGGTCCCAATCCATCGCGTGTGCAAGCCTTAACATCATTGACCAGATTACTACTCGACATAAAGTCAACATAATGCTGCGCTCCCAACTCCTTTGTCATCTTTTCCTTCTCGGCACCTCCGTCAATTGCAATGATATCCAATCCCATAGCTTTGGCATACTGACAAGCAAGCGAACCTAAACCGCCTCCAGCACCAACAATTGCGATAGTCTGACCTGGGCGAACTCCGGATTCTTTGAGGCCTTTGTAGACAGTTATACCGGCGCAGAGAACAGGAGCGATAGCTTCGAGATCGCATTCCTTTGGAATCCGCGCGACGTGTGCGGCTTTTGCGATGCAGTATTGTTGAAATGTACCATCGACTGTATAGCCTGAGAGGAGGGCCTTGGGGCAGAGTGGTTCGTCGGCTTGTTGACAGAAATCACAGGCGAGACAGCTTCCATTTAGCCACTATGCTTCAATTAACACTTGCGTTCCAATATCCCCAATTTTGGACCAAAGAAGAAGGATAGGGATAACATACTTTAACACCAGCATAATCACCAACTTTCACATCCTCAACAAGACTACCAACTGCAACTACAACACCCGCACCCTCATGTCCTCCTACAAGTGGAAGCTTTGTAGCTAATGGCCAATCACCATTTACAGCGTGTAAATCAGTGTGGCATACGCCTGAGAATTTTATGTTTACGAGGACTTCGTCGGCACCGGGCTTTTGGACGGGGATCTTCTTGTAGACGACGGCTGTAATGTTGGATTAGTTTTGAGGTCGGAGAATGAGGAATGCGGGGAAGGGGAAGGGAAGGAAATTGGGAAGGAAGGGATAAACCTACGTTTACCAGTTTCTTCGACTACTTGCGCCCATTGTTCCGTGGGAATATTCTCCATTTTTGTTTTCGGGATGGTGAGTGTTTTGCTAGGAGGTTGCTGAGGTTATTCTGGGGAAGACACGTAGGTATAATTTTTGAAGGAGATATGTAGGTATAATCTTTGAAGGAGGTTTTAACGGTATGACGGTAATTGAATACAGGATACAGAATGCTTCTTAGACACTTGGGGCTCAGTGAATATATAGCAATTCAGATAGTCATACGATGGTAGTTAGCCAAGCTCTAACCCCTCGTGCCCCTCCAACAAAGGCGACCCCACTTTGACGAATGTATCGATCTTTCGTCCTGATCTACAGTCACGCGTTTAAAGCTTGCGTTTGTTTGTTCGTTCAATTGATACTATTGGCTTATTCTCGAATTGAGCTTACAGCTCGGATTCATGGAAGCACCGAAGCAGCTTAACCTAGGTGTTGTTGAGCTTCGCAATGGACAGATCATCGGGGGGTACCTGTACTTGGCAGAAGCGGCGATGCCCTAGAGCTCTGGATGTGAGCGGCGGACGTGCGGAAGGAAGGCGGCGAGGAGCTAAAGAATATCATTATCCAACGACGCATGGTGAATTGCCCCTCTCCCGGTGAGAGAGGGGAATGTTCCGAGAATCAACCCGGAGATTCTGAAATGGCGTGGTTATGCTATTGGCCACACGTTGTGGAGGAATCACTATGTCATTCATCATGGAATCCCTTTCCCCATTTATCGTATAGGAGCTACAGTCACTATGATTTTGTGAATATGCTATGGGAAGCTTTCCGTTCTCAATTAAGTAAGGGTTGGGGTCGTCTCCGCTTGAATGCGGGGAAATGTGTACTGACAATCCACCACGTAACGGTTAACTAACCACGTGGACGAAAAAAAGGGCATACCTAAAAGGTGCACTCTTTTCAAAATTATATATGAAATCAATTTATAGACGTTTGGGATTGCACATTGGACAGAAGTAATAAAAATTATTCAATTTATTACAATTTTATGTTTTATGTCATTTGGAATATTATTTTTGACAATATTAACCTTATATAGTATTAAAGTATAAGTATTATGTATATTTTTTTGGGAGTTTCGATGCTTTGATGGGCCCTTTGTTGTTTCATCCATGTGGAGCCCACGTGCAGCTAATCCCCTCCGTATCAATCAGGAGAATGCGGGGTTGACAAAGGCATTATTAATAATTTTGGTTACGAATAAATACATGTCTTTAGCTCTAGCTAATTAGCTAACTAGGAAAATACCATTGATCTGAGAACTACGCGGACGCTCTGGACGGAAAACCCAATACATTCAAGATGTACTCTCTTTTCGAAATTATACAGTAAATCGAATTCGTTAATGTTCTGATTTGAGAGTTGCAGTAAATTCTTTGAGCATATTGAATTTAGTATTGATTGAGGCTTTCTCAAGTTTGTTTGATGTTTGATGTTGGGTGATTTATTGATTTATTATTGGAGTGTAGAAGCTTTTGATAGTTTTGTAATTTTGAGTGATTTGGTAAGGTTATGCAGTTTTTCCGCCCAGGGCGTGCTACGTTCACCGGGAGCAAGATCATCAGAAGTAAGATTTCTGGCTATTCCATGTTACCGGTTACCAAGTTCCCTACATCTTGAGAATATTTTTCATTCAATCGGTCCCGATAGATATCAAAACGCCACAATCATTCTGTATTATTGTTCCTCCCGAGAATCTCCTGTTTCGTCTACTTCGTGCGTGGGGGACTGTTCAATGTGTTGCGCAACGATGTTGAGGTGGACTGTTGAAAGGTGGTCTGATTTCTCGGGTTTGGTTTTTGGGGCTGAAACGGTGGAATGATGGCCCGATGCATGCTTGATTGTCGGGAGAAAGAATGCATGATTTGTGCCTAGGACGCTGTTGGACTAGACGTAGGGGTTTGGAGGGGTTTCCCACCTTTCGCGATGGAAATTGTATGTCGACATCCACAAAGGATTGGAATCTAATCACTAAGTATCTGAGTGCTTCCGTTACAAACATTGTAGGACATGCTCATTGTACACATCTCATCAACAAGGCGATACAATAGATGCTGAGAGCTCGTGAAACATAATGTGGTACGACGAGTCAGAGCGAGATATACTCACTACTCGCATTATCAAACTGTATTATGGTAAGAGTCTGATATGACGAAACCTGGGTTTTATCACGATCTCCGGAAGGGAGTATACCAACCAGCATAAGATAAAATGGAATATAGTAGACAAAGGCTATCAAAGATTGAGAGCCACTGATGATTTCTTGTTAATGAAATACATAGAAAACTTTACTTGATGTGTACAGCGGAAGCGGTGCTGAAGATTCTCTGTATAAAAAGGACCGAAAACTTTAACGAATATAAGAGTTTTGGAATTTTCTAACACCATAACGGTAATGAACTAAATACTTCTCCATGGCGTTATAGCTCAGTCGCCAAATCCCAAGCATGAGATCACCCCTCGAATTTTCAGGATCATTGGGACCTATCGTCTTATCGGTACCAAACTATGACCACCTCCTCCGTGGCCCTAAGGCTAACAAGACTTGCATAGTATACCTCGAAGTACGGATCATTGCAACAGAATCCTCCTCCTTTGATAACAGATTCCTCATGGATGCTTGCAATATCATATCTGCACTAGGACTACAGTCCTAAGAGAGCTTGAGATGACAACACGGCAAGTCTCTTCAATGATTCTAGGTTCAACATAAAGCTCCCCATCTTTATCAGGAATCCATGGAAGAGGCACTCGAATTTTCAACTTTTCCAGATTCACGACTGTACGTTCATGGAAGCTATGCAAGGTGCGAATTTCTTTTTGTCAAAGTTTTTAAACCGGAGCTCAATAGGACTGGCTTAAACAGTTCAGCGGACTTAAGCATCTTTCCATGAAGTCGCAGAGTCCTGCATAGTTTCTTCGCGTGCACAATTAATCTATCAAGACGAATGGTTGTGAGCTTCTCCCAAGGACGATTACTCCATGAATAGGCCCTCTAGTGAAGAGACAATCGGTGCATGGGTATCGTAGTATTGTTTGTAAACCTGCCACGCAGATGACAGAAGATTGGTATCTGAAGCTTCGCGCATGTCTCTTGCAGATCGAAATTAGACATTTCACAACTAGCTCGTAGCGGCGCTTTTCTCCCAGTGGAAACTCAAAGACACGTAGATGATCCATCAAGTATTGTAGAGCAATTTGGCCATGGTTTTGTCGACAAGGCGAATATCTTTAAGCGCATCGAAGGTTGCAGATCTGGACGATCAATGGTCACATCTTTGCGGGGCAATTATGGGTATCGAAAGATACAGTAGATGATTCGTCATCTGATTGATAGTGGTGAATATACATTGATATCCATTATGTGAAAGAATCCCATACCTCTTATTATTTCATGAGGAACCTGTTGCCTATTTGAGCAGAATTGAGGCTTTACTGGGGGTTTCTGCACCCTCTTGAGATATGAATGATTTGGAGTGTTGTTTCCATGATCAAAATGTTTGAGCTGAGATGGGCATCACTTCCAGGAAAGCTGGAAAGCCTGTCAGTATATATATATATATAATACAGATAGTTATGAGATGGGCAACTGAGCAAGGTTTAAGAAACAGAAACACCTGAACGAACCATGCACAGATGGTTTGTAGGAATTGATGACAAAGAGAGTGAATCACTGGAGATGTATTTGATAGAGTAAACATCATTTTTTTATTGAAAGCAGAGAAAAATCTCAGCAAAGTTGAACATTCGCTTATTAATACCAATATTATATGTCACATACTAGGGCCAGTCTGACCCGACTTTTCATTGACCATAAACAGTTACAGAAAGTCTCCTCGGATTAACAATCATTCCGTGCTTGCCGAAGTTCTGTATGCCCTCTTTGATTTTTGTCGCACACATCTCATTTTTCTGTTAGACTATAACTTGTTGAATCTCCCACCCTGCTTGCTATCAGGATTTTATATCTGCAAACTCAACTTATCTTTGTTGTGTATCAACTACTGTATTCACTCACCATAGTTGTTCTTCTTCCACTGGTAAGTTGATAGTCTCTTGTTATTTCTTCAACACTCTCCAGGAATATTGGTCTGTTGTAGCTTTTACCGATCGAACGTCTTCCAACTTGCATGCCACAAAGCAACCACGTTCATAGTGGCAGGTTGGTGGTATGGATCAAATAGAGCTACCAGACATATTCCTTGCCTCTAAAACTGTCCAGCCCCATGGTTATTGTTGTCTTCATCCCTTTTGGTTCATCGATCTCCACCAAGCTTGCAGGTCTGATGAACCTTGGCGGTCTTGATTATTTGATATTCCCAGATCAAGAACTGACTATTCCTTCATTCAAACCTATGATCAAAGACTGACTCCCCAAACGGCAGAATTCTCTTTTATAAGATGACAATAAATCAATTTCGATTCAAGTCAAGCAGCATAAAGGTATTACGCTTCAATTTAGCAAAATGAGTGAGATCGACCTCTGGCAGATTCTCTTTTGATCAAGCCAGAACTCTTTCTGAAAAGGCCTTGAAGCAAGCAATGAAATCTCAGGTTGTTCTCCTGTGGGCAAGTTGTTTGACCAAAGTTCAGCAGCTTCAACAGCAAAGTTGATCATTGCCAAAAGAAGTCTGTCAGCTTTTGCTTCTATTCTTGAAGGTTGAGGAGTGTCCCTCTCTAGGAAATATTGGTGATTTTTTGTTTTTACCCACTCGTCCAGCACTGGTATTCTTGAGCTAACATGCAAACAGTTCTGCAAGCCTTCCGCCACAATCCCTGGCTAGCCACAGCCAGTGATGAATTCACCCAAAGCTAAATACCGTGCAAGCGCACTCTCGAATTGAAACACATTGACCACCAGGTTCTGGCATGGTTCAAGCTCATCACCTGGTGCTCAGATCGCGGTCATTGGAAAACACTTGGCATTATTGTTGGAAGATTTTCAAGCATAGACTATCCTCTGTTGACCGCGTCCATAGCTGGCAATTTGTCGCTGTTAAAAAAGGAAAACATTGGTGGAAGCAAAGTCATGAACTAAAATGCGGGATGTCACTAGTGTGATCAGATTCACCCACAAATGGCAGGTGCAGTCTCCATTTCGCTATGCCAACTGCTTCGATGACAAGTTATCACAAATGATTGGTATGCTAGCCAACCTGTAATCTAGTGATTAAGGTGGGAGCATCGTACTTTGTCAGACGGCATGGCTACACAAGCCTATAGGCGCTTTTATGCCCTACGACTTCCAATTTTTTCCTTGGTCATTAATTTTGCTTTCCTTCAAGTGAAGTCATTTTCGATGCAGCTCGCATCTTCATTCGCACAACACAACATCACTGACTCAGAAAGTTTCCTGTCTCAGGGTTTGTGGGATGAAAATAGAATATCATGGGTTTGAAGGGTGAAATTAGGAATATTCAGTGGGGTATGGAGGTAGTTGATACTCAAAAAATATGAGTTGAGGTCTAGAAATAGGTTGTTTTATAATAGAATGTAGGGAACGTATAGCTTAATAGCTCATGAATATACTTTCGATGTCATTGGTCTCTCCTGTTTATTGTACCCTGTAACATCGTGATATGATGCATATCCATCGCTCTGCGAACGATGCAAACCTATCAATGGTTGTATTCGTAAAGGGTAATGCTAGAATTTTGTGCACTTGGGAGAACTCTCTCACTTACGTGTCGGTCTCGCCAACCTCAGCTTTACTCGCCTTTTGAAAATATGACGTACTATCGATACTTTGTAAGTCTTTATGCCTTGAATATTGGAAGAGATAATGATGCTAATTTCTGTCCCCATAGCACAACACATATCGATATCATGACCCATGACAGGGTCAAGTTCTTCCTCAGCAGCATCAAGACTTTGATTTCTCGTGAGGTGTCGAGCGAGTCAAAAAGATAACATAGTTGCCCCAGAGCGGCGCCCAGTGCGTCGCTAAAGGCTGTATGGGTGTCGTTACCTCACATTCGCACCATCTTCAACAAGGGCTGCGGCCGTCGAGTAATGTGCATCAGCACTATTAGCAAGCCTTTCTGCGGTATGGGATGTTTATTTTAATTTAATTGTGCATCGTGGCTGACATGCTTTCCAGAGCAGAAGCAAACTGAACAGCCGAGAACTTGGCCTCTCTATTGATGGGAGTTTGCCGAAATAGAAACCAGCCACAACGTTCTAGGCCTATATCATTCGGATACTCATCATCTCTGCCGGAGCCTAAGCCAAGGCGAAACAAACGAGAAAGCACAAGGCTATATGTCGGCTTATTTTACCATTTAATCAATTTACCAACCAACATGGACCATTGGTAACATTTGGAATCACAAGTAGAGCAGTTGCTCTGTGGTACGATTAATACGCTTAAGCGCCATCCATTCTCAAGACTAATTCATTAGCTAGTAGTGGCAGAAAAGCCTGCAGCCAGAGCCGAAGAGGCAAGCCGGCTTCCAAGCCTCTGTCTTGGCGCGATTCCCGCTGAGCTTGCTGAAAGTCAGCCTCGTCGAGAACTATCAGAAGCAAGTCCTCGTAAGCATTACACAGACCGACGAGATGATCCCAGTACTAACATCATGATTTTGTAGGGAGTCTGGGCCCATTGACATGGACTCATACAGACATGCCTTGACCTCAATCACACCAAGAAGAAGAGAAATCCAAGAAAGAAAGCTGTTTTAAGAGTCGAGCATACTCTATCAGATATCAAGGAGGATGAGGATATCCGGCCAGTTGTCTAATTCAGCCAAACAGGCTTATGTTCGTCATGACTCTAAAATATATGTAAGTTTGTTCAACTTTAACAAAAAGAGTATGAGACTAAGCTTATACTGACGATTTATAGTCTCCATTATCGAGATACGTCCAGAAGGTATATTTGAACGCCTTCCAGAAAGGTTGCCAAGCCTAGAGCTAGTAGGGCAAAGACGGTCAAGGTTATTGAAAACTCATCCAGAAGGTATATTTGAATGCCTCCTAGCAAGGTTGCAAAACCTAGAGCTAGTAGGGCAAAGAAGGTCAAAGTGGTCGAGATTGATCCAAGAGTCATTAATGGTGATGACGACGAGACTGGTATTATCAAGAAGTCAGCTCCAGGAGGGAGGCGGGCGTTGGCCCCCACGATATGGTCATATTGCGGCGTTCTGCAGGTGGAGGACAGTCACCCGCTGGAGAACATCTGCTTCAAATAGTACTCCTTTTCAAATTCGGGTTCAGATGCTTAGGTGCTGATGATTTCAATCCTGTAGTTAGACTTTGTAATAAGATACTTCATACACAGTAATTGGCTACTGCGTGGGTACATGTCGATGTGTCTGTGAATACTGAGCCTAGGTCTTTAGCTACCGAGAAGAACTGTTTTTGCGGAGATCTGGAGAATGGTTGATTGGTATACATTCCACAGTCCCTTCCTAAACCTGAGATGTAAATATCGAATGATATCACGATACAGGTTTTGTCATTCCGTTCGTGATATTACTCAACATCAAATCCTCTTGCATCGTTATGATGATAGAAAACTCGGTATGGCGCTTCATGATTTAATATCAGCTGTCCAATAAGTTTACTGAGGACTTTCAACATACAAATCGACTCGGATACACAACTAAAAGACTTTAGAGGCTTAAAGAAGGAAGTGATTTTATATACAAGGAGCGTTACCAACGAGTTGAGAATATGGGAGGACGGATTTGGGAAGCAAAGCCCAAAGGTTCAAAAAACAGGAACAATATTCCATCCAATAAGCTTGGTCGACAACAGTCCGCTGTCGGAAAGCAAGAATAGAGCTTGTGTTCATTCAATGCGGCTCTGTGCAAGCGTAGAATAGTTCTCGACTTGTAGCCTCCTGCAATGCTCCCGAATATCCTTCTGACGGATTAGAATTGATATTTTGTTTGAAACATCTAGTGAGAAATGGATATAACAGTAAACTCTCCGGTATTTGTGAATTGATAAAGATTGTGACGCAAAGCAGTGGAGTGACATACCCAACGAGCTTCCGAATGCTTACTCAACATCATGACAATGGATAATCTACTGGCATAATAGGCTCCAAGACTTTCAAATCTTGGCTTTTTGTGAGGAGATTCTAAGACTTCAATCCTTGCGGCTTCACGTCTTGGTCGCTCTTCCCCAGCTACCAGACGCATTAGGGGGTTAGAGAAAGAGAGGCTATAGGAACTCAAGGACAACAAATACCAATCAGAGAAGGAAGGATTGTTCATCTACCATAGCAAATAAAGAGTTGTGTACACAAACTTATATATATGTTCGCGCTCTGAGATAATTTGTGTCTTCTTTACAATAATTTGGTTCGACCGTCAAGTTAATAGTTATTGGCGAATTAAGGTTACGTAAGCACAAGTTGCACAAACAACACTTCGCGATACACTCCACTCGGCATTCACTTGTAGCAATATTAAATATGTACGATCAAGAATATTTCGGAAATCGACAACTATGCTACCGACAAATGATTCGCCGCCCTTAAGTAGAGACCACAACCAGTTTTGGGTGACTGGGAAAGATTCGAGGCAGCGCCATTATTATCAACGCCAACCACAAATGCATGTGCAATACCATCAACGGTCAAATCTTCAGCATCAGCAATTTGAGGAGACCGGACAACACGTGCAAACATATCAAAATCAATTACCGCCGCCTCCTCATTTCCAAAACTATTCCTACCATCAAACACAAGTCCCATATCATATGAGCAACGATAATAGAAATCCTACGCCGCAGTATTCAGGGTCTCTTCAAAATCAGGGTCCATCAGGATATCTCGCATTTACTTCAGGACCACCAAATATGGGTCCTTCCTCTCATAGTCTTCCTGAACAGCCAGGAGACAATCTGCCGTCGCAACCTATTGCTGGAAACACGTCCCAGGTGGTTATCAGATCCCCAAGCGCGCCTCGGCGTGGACGTCCATCAAAGAATCTTTCCGACCCTTCATATCATAAATCTCAGAAATCGACGACACCAAAAAGACGAGGCAGACCGCCTAAAGATTACACGGCACTAGTCGGCAGTAACGATTCAGAACCATTTACGGCAAAAGACCAAAAGCCCGAATCCATCAAAAAGCAGAAGTCCGAATCAAATGATAATCCACCAAAGAAACGAGGTCGCCCTCCAAAGCAACCTTCCCCAGAAATAGAAATTGAGCCTCCGAATCCAAATTTTCTTGTTTATGACTGTGAATGGGACAAGTGTCCTGCTAAATTACACAACTTGGCTACGTTGAGAATGCATCTCTTCAAAATTCATGGTAAGAGGGAGAACGATATGTTTCGATGTTTATGGAAGGGTTGTACCATCCGTAAGAAACCTACCGAAAGCAATGATCTTTTGGCATCAGAATCTGGAACCAGCAAATCAAGAGAGTTCGAGGACGAAGATAAGTGGAAAAGCCACGTCGAGAGAAGGCACATAACCCGCTATGCTTGGCACATGGGTGATGGGCCTACAAATTCATTAGGTAAGATATTTCATAATACCAATGCAATACACAGTGATTTGATCAAAATCCATGTAAGATGATGAACATTAATCTTGATATTCTCGCGCTAGATGGCCCCCAGAGACCCAAATCCTCTACGTTCCCATCATATTTGTTTGACAAAAATGGCAACCAAGTCACTCCATCAGTTGAAGGCCAACAAACTGAAGATGGAGACCCCAAGCAGAACAGTAAAAAGAGGTTCAAACGAGTCATTAATGGTCTTGACTTCGTCTTGAAGCCAATTTATACCTCGAACTTTGAGTCGCCAACTGAACCTGCAGAAAAAACTATCGGTGAGAGTGGCGAAGTTCAGAGTGGAAAGGAGGATGAAGAAGAAGATGGAGATGATACGGATATGGAGGAAATTGTACCAGGTCTTTAGTCATGTTGGCGGGGAGGGGGTGCACTGGACTCAGATTTCTTTGGTAGTTGTCGTTGCAAGTAATGTGTTTCTTAGATTCCATGATAAACGCAGCGACTAAGACTTTTGGACTTGGTTGGCCTTTGAACCAATGTGGATTGATCTGGTGTATATATACTTTGTCTTACAGCAAGAAAGCCAGTCGCCTTGGCTATCGTGGGCGGTTAGCACAATTATTTTGATTTACATATCCATCTTGCTTGGCCTTAGCACGGTGGATTCATTACAGTTGTTGTGGAAAAGGGGGCGATTTAGTTCCCTCGCGACTATATATATGTTGCCTTTCTCAGCGGATAGGGGAATGCTCAAGGTGGGGGGTTCTGTGACCTAGAAGGCGCGCAATAAGAATGGATGATGGCGAGACCCGATCAAACTATAGACAATGCTCTGGCAAGATCATTGATATGTTCCTAGCAGCAATTCTAGCCTTTGACGTTGAGGGTATCTTCTCACATGATCAATGGGAATGAGACGCACTAAACGAGAGGTCAAGTCTTTAGGTGTCAGGTTTTGGATTAGGCTGTTGGAACTTGCTACGAGGCACTTAAAAGTACCTCGAGGTCAAAATGTGATCTATTCTAGACGCCTAAGGATACTGTTGACTAGTTCAATTTACAAATCAAACTGGGATGTTCAGGATTGCTTTGAGGTCAAGGTTTCTAAAGTCAGCATGCGATTTCTTTTTCCATATCGTCTCCTTTCTACCCTTCTTACTTTTTGATACCCTCTAGGATGCCACTACAACTGTAACAGCTCACAAGCTCCATGGATGATCTCATTCTACGTAGGTTATCTAAAAGATAGTTTTCTTTGTTCCCCAGATCTCAACATCTTAAATACCGTAGAAATTTGATCCGGAAAGGGAGCTTCGAGCAAAACTCTTTGTCTTACCTTTCATGATTTTCTTTCTCCTCATTAAGCGTTTTAAGAAATCTTCAGTCTTGTTACAATGACATCGAGCAAGACGTTTTCTACCTCCATGAAAATTCAGCATTTGAGCTCCTTCACCTCTTATATTGTCGGATTAGATTTAATGGACTAGCTTCAGTTGATCTGTCCTCATAAGCCAAAACTATCCCACTGAAATCAACAGAATGTCCGCTCAAGCCGTGTACCCGCGAAGCAGGCCAACAAGCATGGCATCTCAAAAATCTGCATCTCCCGTAGATCGCAAATTTCTCGAACCTTCCTCCCTGAAACCATCCTCTCTGAAACCATCTTCCATAAAACCATCTTCCCTCAAAGCTTACGCCGCCAATAAAACTGCCTCTTTAAAGGAATCAGTTTCCGCTTCATCCTTGCCCCATAAGGGAATATCCGAGAAAGTCAGACGCTCATCCTTCGATTTCTCCCTCTTCCAAAGTCCTTCTTGGCTTACTGAATTTTGGGCTTCGGAGACCGGGGGTTTGGTCCTGGAGTTCTGGGATAAGGCCAAGAAATGGTATCGTCCCAATGCTCATAAATTTTTCTGGGCATATCTTATTTACTTCGTCTTAATCATCCTCATAGCTAAAGATAACGCCATAACTTCGCGAAAGAATCTTAACCACTTATCCGATGTGCTCAAGGTCGCTGGCTCATTCTCAGAATCGATCGACGATGGATATTTATTCGAATCTATCCCCATTGCGTTTCATGACGCAGGGACTGGGTTGAGAGACTATTATGATAGGCATGTGCAGTCAAATCCCCGCATCAACGATTTTACGCGATCGTTGAATGGCTTGTTGTCGGAATTGCGGGGGATAGATTATCATTGGCAGGCGTTTGAGAATAGTCGGGATGAAGCGATCACGAGTGTCAAGGAAGAGCTGCAAGCATCGCGCGCGGTGTTCCAGGAGGAATTTGAGAGATTGGGAGGATCGGGAAAGGGAAACAAAGGTTGGTGGAAAAGGTTGTGGAAGAGAGTATTGTTGGATGATCCGTATGAATCGAAAGCGCATTTTCAGGAAAGTAATTGGATGAATATTACGAGCGATATCGAAAATTACATTTCCGTCTGGCGGAATAAACGAATACCGGAGCTGAGATATAAACTCACTTCCATGAAGGGGGGGCGTACCGGCGGCCTTCCGGGATTGGTAAAAGATGTACTGGAGAAATGGCCGGTGAGGCCTTTGGGGGGTGGAAGGTTTCGGTACGCACCAGTATATGAGGTAGTGGATGCAAAGGGAAAGGCAATCAGTCTTTTGAGGGAGGCGGATGGAGTTTATAAGAAGTTTTGGTTTGCGCTTCAATTGTTAGGGAAGAGGGGCATGGGGAAGAAAGGTGGGTTTGGGAGGGGACATTTGAAAGTTTTATTAGGGCAGTTTGATGAGGCCATCAAAAGATTGGAGGGGGCGGAATGGGCGGTTAGGGAGAGGTTGAATAGTAAGGATAATTAGGGGTAAATTTGCTGACAGGCAGACTGCTGAGAAGGGTGGATATAAGGTGAGTGCTTGGCTTGGGCGGGTGAGGGGAAGCCATTTGCAGAGAATTGAATTTGGGGTATATTAAATGAGAGGATGTTATTGTTCAGCATATGAGACAATTGAATCTAACTCGGGATTTGATTTTCATCAGCATAATCTTTCAATTGACCCCGTATATCCATTCGTCAACTCTTGAACCCTGCTTATTGGTAGAAATTCTATATATATGTCTGTATGTCAGTTGACACAACCAAAACCAGTTGCTAAATCGATATACTTCAATATGAATGACTATCAAGAAACTCACCAGTTTCCATGATGTATACGATGCCTCCGTGGAATCTTGAACTATATGAATGCCCATATACATAAAGTTCACTTCTGACGATCATTGAATGAGATAACCGAAAACTTTGGAGACGATGAACATTTCACAAATAGTAGATGAAGACCCAATAAAGGCACGGTCAGAGGTGCAGAATTATTTTGGCACTGTTGCTAACTATTACCATTTGACTCCCAGGACGAAACTTGTGTAAGGTTCCGTACTTCTCCAGCTCAAAAGAAGCTTAAGCTTTGCGCGCGAGCAGGTAATGGACTGCAGCAGCTCCATTAACATCAACTGAATTCATGAAAGTTTTGAAATCTAATATTTTCCTTCAGGCACCTATGTTAGCCTCGGACGAGATGATATATCGCTTTCGATCTCCTCTGCTGGGCAGAGTGCCCCAATAGACTGTCTTCCAGCACCAAGCGAGGGTTCAAACCGATACGATCACTTGATTCTTCCAGTAGAACCTTTCGCAATACAAACGCCTAAAAATTACCATCGGAACTCGGCAGTATATATTTAGTGGCACCAGGCGAAGTATAATTCAAGCCAGCATGTCTTCTCCTTTATTATAGATAATATGATCGACGTCAATATGATCATGACATAGGAATATTGTAGGTCGATGATACAGCAATAGGTAGTATTCGAGAGGAAGAAAACATAAATGTAGCCATATCTAAAATGGATGGAGGACTAGGAGTAAACTTTATTCCGTAGTAGGCCTAGCTTGTAAAAGCTGCAAAATCTAGAACTGTGAAGCTTTGGACTATCGAAGCCTCATTGTCCTTCATACAATTGAGGAAGATGCCATCATATATATATATATATCAATACTCGTGCATACTCCAATTGGTGATGATTAGAAGTTGGAGTGCTCTCAAAAGCGTGCAAAAGTCATCGCGATTCACCCCCATCAATGGCAATTCCTTAGTTCTGGCCATTTGAAGACATACTTGTCGACATAGTTGGCGTGAAGGCAAAGAGAAAATTATAACTTAGATGTCCGAGAGAAAGTAGCATGAAATTATCGCCTTGCCGCACAAGCCAGCACACCGCCACGAATTGAGGGGCTTGAGGGGTGAACTTCAGCCTCGCGTGCTTGCCCAATTGATTCAACTTTATGTCTCATAACCCCAGCTCATCTATTTGAGCCAGCAAGGACAATTAATTACTGATACAGTTTTATATTTACTTGAAATAGCTGGCGGCAACATTTAATTACATTCCTCACATTATTTCAAAATGTCCTCACAAATAGAAACCATTTCGGCTTTTGTAGAAGGAGCTCCACCAGGAGAGGTATGATCTATCCTTTGTGCGAACGTAAGCTCTTTTACCAACTAACATTCCTTGAAAGCTCGCAGATGTCATAGCTGGTACGAACTTTTACAAACAACTTTCCTCTTCGCACAAGATTCAACATTAGACTAAGTACGGGAAATCTACAGATATCAAGGCTTTGACCATCGACACACCAGATCTGGTCTCTGAACTCGGTCCTGCGTTCGAGAGATATAACGAGGAACAATTTGCTACAGTCAAACTTCCCGGAAGCAGTCAAAATGTCAGTCTCATGATTCCAGATCAAATCAGCGCCCTATGAAAGAGGACTGACGGTTTTATAAAGGTTATAATCAGCTCACATAATTCTTTGGGGGATGGAAGATACTATGATGTTGAGAGTTCTTCCAGTTTTGCTTTCGATCACACTACCCAGGTATATATTCTATCAAATTCATGTGCGGGATACGGACTGATAATGGAACAAAGAAAGCGAGTGCGGTCCAAAGTTATATCTTAGAAGGCAACCAAGCAGATCTTGTGTAAGTACTCCTACCTTTATATAGTTTATATTCTGACACAACATAGCAAGTCAATTCTTAAGAGTCTGGGTCCGCATGCAGCAGAGCATTTCCCAAATGCATCATATGGCGCTTTTCCCATTGAAAACGATTCGAAGATCGCAATACTTGTTGTTGCTAATAAATACAGCCCAAACAACTTCTGGTAAGTTTTTCTACACGCCACCCTTAAAAGCATATCGGTATTAACACCAGGTAGGAACGGTCGCTGGCGCTCGTTGTATATCTATGAAACTTTAAATTCCGCTCTCACTGGCAGCATCAAAGTCGATGTTCACTATTACGAAGATGGAAATGTTCGACTTCTTACAACCAAACCTATTTCAGCAACGGCTTTATCATCAGCGAGCAGTATCGTACGAGAAATTGCCGTTGCGGAAAAGAAATATCAGGAAGAGATCAATAGAGGCTTCAATGATTTGAGCGAAGGAGCATTCAAAGGATTAAGAAGACAATTGCCTATTACCAGACAAAAGATTGAATGGGATAAGATTGCAGGGTATAAACTGGGACAAGATATTGGTGGTGGAAGTTCGAGAAGATAGATATGAGATACGATTTGGGGGGGAGATGATAAGGCAGTAAGATGGAGAATTATATGGTTTGATTGTTAGCAAAAGAGCACGAGATGAAAAGTTGAATGGAAAGTTTTCTGAAATGGGATATAAAATTGTAGAGTGGGTTACATTCATGTGGAGTGGAATTCGGGATCATGACCTTTCCATGGTCTTTTCAGTACTTTTCGTATTCATCACCCACTCTTCTCCTCACCACAGATCAACATAGGGAAATAATGGATATCAAGACAACCATTCATAAACGATACTCGAGTACTAAAGGAAGAAATCAAATCTGCAACTCACCCACTGGGGCATCTCCACGGAAATTCGGAATTCATTCTACCTCCCTTCCAAATATACTACCAGAATCCTCCCCTACCCCGAATCTCACACAAATCCAACCTCCCATCAGCTCACTCTTACTCTCACCTAATCGCCAATCATATTCACTTCAATTTCTCATCCACCGTTTCCTCACACCGTAACGGCTCATGAAGTCGGAAGCAAATCAAAGTACCCCCTCACTCCTCTGGAATGCCCCCTGATCAGCCAATTAGCTATGAGGAATTAAATGCTGAGCAATTCTTAACCGAATATTGATTAGCGCATATTGGCATAGAGTAAGATCGGCCTCCGAGCCTTAAAGTTATTATAGTCCAGATAGTAAATGGAGCCTGTGCTGTGATTTATGGATTAGTTGTTGTCTCATTTTTTGTGAATTGCGAACTGCCAATATTTCATCGTACTCCCGTACTGTACCCTCAACTTAATTTCTTGTGCTTCGGATTTCGGAAGAGAAGTACTTGTCCTTTACTACAAAAAGTTTACCAGAGATCATTCGCAGACGAGGGAATTGGGTCGAGAACGATTTACGAACACGAAAGCACTCTCGCAAATACGAAAAAAGAAGTAATATAGAGCGATACTATACACACCATAGAAAAGATGTCGGAATTAAAGGAATATACATATGCTGAGGCGGCCGAACATAAGACCAAGAAGGATCTGTTTATGGTTATTCATGATAAGGTTTATAATACTTCGGCTTTTGTTGATGAACATCCGTAAGTCTATTATTTGTCTTGTTGAGAATTGTCTTCCCGCAGAAGGTGGGATGAGGAGGGGCAGGTGAAAACGGATATAAGTGGATTGAAAGGGAATTGCAGTAAGATGCGATGCTGGATGGCAGATGAATTGAAGTTGGAGGATTGCGTCGAATAGCGGATATTATATTGTTGGGATAAGGTTTTATGTCTGCTTATCCCACTATATGTTTCTCGAAAACGGTTCTTCTTATCTGGCTCTGCAATTGCCTGCGGTCGTCAATTCTATGGCTATGCCATTATCTCTGCAAGCTTAAATCAAGATTTCTTCAGGCCAGATTGCTAATTCGCATGTTCTCAATAGTGGTGGAGAAGAAGTCCTCCTTGATGTCGGCGGACAAGATGCAACTGAAGCATTCGAAGATGTTGGACACAGTGACGAAGCAAGAGAAATTCTCGATGGCTTACTTGTTGGTACTTTGAAGCGCATGGTGTGTTTTCCACTATCTTTGTCACCCTTACTCTTCCACTCCACCTACCTCCCCATTTATCTAAGGAGCCTCCCAATCTCAAATTTCGAGTCCCCTCGATCGCGTAAACCCTAGACTTGGTATATCATAGACACTGACACCCCCTTAGCCAGGCGACCCAGCCCCAAAAGCCCCAGCAGCAAACGCCTATTCATCTTCTTCCCAGGGCGAAGCCGGTATGGGTATCGGTCTTTACGCTATCATTCTCATTGGTGGACTTGCGGCTTTCGGTGCTTACAAGTATATGTTGAACCAACAGGGTGCCGTTCCCGTTCAAGCATAGATACCCTTTGTAAGCTCGAGGATTGGGAGTTGGGTGCGGGGAGCATAGAGTGGAGATGCACAGATGTGATATCTTGAGAATATTAGAGTGATGGGAAGGGGATGTGTAATTTGATATGAAGAGCGTGCATGCACATTGTGTTTTTGGCGTGGCGTATTCAACATATTGAAATTTATTCTTCATTGTTCGGATGTAAGGATAGGGGTTGAGAGGACTCGAAGCAGACCTTCTTTTCTCTTGCGTTCAATTTAGCAGGAGATTCATAGGGATGGATAGTTCATAATAGATCGTTTATTTTCCAATCATCTGAGATGATTTTCTACTTTTGTATTTGGGATTATGATACTGAAATGTAACCAGAGAAGATGCGTTGTGCATAATTTACACTCTGTTAAATCTATCATGGTTTGTGCTCGCAGACTATTGTTTCCCTTTTCTAACTCATCGGATCAAGCCACTCAATTGTCGGTAAAGCTTAGCACATGGCATATGCATATGAGAAGAAAGAGATCTTGAACAACAATGCTATACAAAGTGTATTAATGAGTGGGTGTAATCTGGAACATGTACGCGCTTCAGGTATAGAATGGTATATGATTGAATGCTATATCCATCGCTCGTTCACTGTTTGCAAAAGGGTATTCCAAATCCTTGACATCTGTCTCTCGCCAATTTATGACAATAGATGGCATCTCCCTACGAATGCCTAATACTCGCCGTCGGTCTCTCCTGGCCTCGATGGGTGCTTATCTGCATTGATTCCAGAATCCATAGCCTCGTTGGGTCATGCTATCCATTCATCTTCCCCTGCAATGAACCCGTGGATTTCCATTTCCCCACCATTACCCCCCCACAAACCCTTAAGCATACATCCCATCATCCCCGTCACTTTCCTCATCCTCATCCCTCTTTCTCCTTTCCTCCTCCTCCTCCTTTCTTCCCTCCACATCAGCCCCAAATCCCAACCCTTCCACGCCCCTCCTCATCCTCTCTCTCTCCCTCTCCTCCCCATCCCCAACCTTCTTCCGATCTAAAGGACATGTCCCATTCAATCTCAACCACGGGCCCACACACTCCAAATCAAATTTATGCGTCTCGTGACATGGTAATACAACGACTAAACAATATTGGTCGTCCAGAAACTTTTCACCGCAGATCGGGCATGTTTCATCTGCTTTTAGGGAGGAGCGAGGAACGCGATCAATGGTATTGAGGTAAGCTTGGGAACAACCGGAGATGGTGGTGGGAGGTGAGTCGATTTGAGATGTTATGGAGGAGATGAGGAGGTCGAGGAGGGGGGCTGTGGTGGAGGAGGGATCATTGGTGCGAAGGGTTAGGAATTGGTCTTGGAGGAGGCGGTAAGAGGCTGCTACGTCGACCTACACATATCATAAATTAGTCTTCGCTTTGGAATCGAAGGAAAAAGAGGAAGACATACGGGAGTGGGAACAGCATGCGGATTATTGTGATGCCAGGTGGGATCGGTAGTAGAAGTCGAAGTTTCACATTGAGATAATTGGTTGAAGAAGGAGGACATAGAGGGACGACGACGGGGTCGAGAGGGCTGCGAAGACGCTTTTATGTTGTGTTCGACTGTTGTATGTCAATAGGAGCTCATTATAAATGTCGGAGGACTTGGAAGGCGGGGCAAAGAGGGGTGGGAGGCTTACCTTCGTAGGGATTCATCTTGCTGACAGGTTTTGAACTGCAGCGTATAGTTTGTATGATTTGAAGTATAAGATTAGAAGATGTAAATCAAACAACAATCATAAAAATGAGGGTGCACAAGGAGGTAGATATGCTATGAGGAAAGGTAGGCAGAGGACGAGACGCAAGCCTTTTCGCTTACAGCCGAGGCTGGCATGCAAGGCTGTAAGGTTAAGGTTAATGTGAATCTTGGTATCATGAGATTTCTGTACGAGGAAAAGACATTTTATGCGACGCATCAGATTATTCGCATTCTGTTCCGACGACATTCAAAATGTTCAGATGGATGAACACGTTTGATTGGGCTAAATCATTTTCTTCCGAGGACAGTTACTGTCATGTGTCTCTGGCCAACAATCGAGCAATTCCATTCATGCTCAAAAAGCAAGTCATGTTCCAAGTCCCTTGGAATAGCGCATAATGGGGTCATTTGGGAACTCAACAATGAGGCTCGTCTTTCGAGGACCTTTATGAATGGAAATCTCGCATTCCCACTCCAAGTTTGGATTTCATCACTATCGTTTCTTCCTGAGTTGTTGTTTACCTGGCGGTCTTGCTTCCGTATCATGGAAACGAACTCCTGCCAAATTAGGTCTTAGACTGTTCGCAAGGCTGTTGAGGATGCAACTTCAAGGTTGTGATTCCAAGGATGCATTGTTGAGTAGGACATTGTTTGTGGAGTTCACCAAATCTCCGTTATATCGACGAATTGTTCTCTGAGTGATGGTAAGTAGAGCAGAGTGAAGAGACCCATTCCATATCTTCTTGATCCGCCAGTATTTTTTTGTCATTGATTCTATTGCAACATCCTCAAAAGGACTTCCTAGATGTTATATCACATTTGACGCTTCTCCTGAATAAGGTCGAGGTCAAAGTCTCGGTCCCGCATCGAACATCCCCACATCTCTATCTATATATTGTGGCTAGGAAAATTTCACTCCCCACAAATCTACGATGAGACGGTTCTTATCAACAAATCCAGACCACAAAAGTCTTTGGGCTAATCCCTAATCCGATAGTCGGACTCGCAAAAGCGCTCTTCGCAAATCCATAAAATGTTCGCCCAATAGGCGTGTGAATTGGTCAGAGTCTCGAGGTTTGGTATGATTATGCGAGCAGGTGCAGAATTTGCTTTCAGAATTTATGTCACCGCCCCTTCCTGTCAGGCATGTCAAATCGGTAACGCCTGTCAAATATCAAAAAGGATGTATTCAAGCGAAAGGGACCAGCAAGACGAAGGGGCGCTTGCGAAAAGCTTGATTCAGATCTACAACAATCGGAGGCAAGTGCCGATTATCCGGTAGAATCCTTCCCCAGTAGGTCTTCGATAGCGAATGCAATGATTCGTTAGATCGAGGTCTAAGATTTCGATATATTTTATGTCGTTTCTCTTTTTCTTACATCTTTCTTTCACCAATAATCATAATTTTATTACTTTGAAGTTATCATATTTCATTGGCTACGATGGCAGGACCTAATGGCCATGAATTGGTCCGTATTGAGACAAATATTCTCCCTAAAGGCAAACTAATAGTCGTTTTCTGTGGATTAGCATTCGCTCTCCTCATCACCTTCATAGATCAAAACTCCATTGGTATAGCATTACCAACAATCGGAGCTGATCTCAATGCCGCAACTACAATTTCTTGGCAGGCACCTCAAGCTTAATTGCAAACACAGTTTTTCAAGTTCTTTATGGAAGAATATCAGATATCTTGGGAAGAAAAGTGGTTTTTCTCACAGC
The DNA here is from genome assembly GCA_038090695.1 of Sclerotinia spermophila. Lineage (NCBI taxonomy): Eukaryota > Fungi > Ascomycota > Leotiomycetes > Helotiales > Sclerotiniaceae > Sclerotinia > Sclerotinia spermophila. Next base: position 40,542 of record JBBMOJ010000236.1, on the reverse strand, counting down.
TGTGGGATTATTGGCACTAGGAGATCTACTATGTGGGTTCGCTCAGACGGGTCCCCAGCTGTATGTTTTTAGGGGCATTTCTGGTGTTGGGACGGGTGGGATCATGGCCTTGGCTATGATGATTGTATCGGATGTAGTTACTTTGGAGAATCGTGGAAAGTAAGTATTTCCTGTCTATTACATTCAGAGTACCCGATGCTCCGGAGTGCAATCTGACAGCCAGTGGTTTCGATGATTGAAAGGAGTTCATTGTTTATATTGATATTAGTATTCCAGACTAGTTGTAAGATTTAATGGATCCAGAAGTTGAGAGTTTCCAATTGTCGGAATATAGTCGGGAGTATTGAACTTTGAATTTCGGAGGGCCATAAACTAATCAGATCTTAGATATCGAGGAATTTTGGGATCATGTGTCGGTTTGGGTAATATCATTGGACCATTCTTGGCAGCCGCTTTCGTTCAGAATTTGACATGGAGAGGCCTATTCTGGTGTATATGTCCGCTAGCTGTACTATCCGGTATTATGGTAGCATTTACACTCCCTCCAAGTAAAGTCCATGGCTCTACAGCCACCAAAATTCGAGTTATCGACTACCCGGGAATCGTCCTCGTCACCGCAGCCATTATGCTTATTCTAATTCCCGTCTCGGGCGGTGGTACTTATTTCGAATGGTCCAGTCCCATGGCAATCTCCATACTCACACTGGGTGGTATCTGTCTGGTAGCTTTCCTCATTGTGGAATGGAAATTTGCCGTTATGCCAATGATGCCTCTGAACCTCTTCAAAAATCCTGCGGTCTTCGCTATCCTCACACAAAACTTCCTCTTCGGCATAGTCTATTACTCCCATCTCTATTATCTTCCAATATATTATCAGAATGCACGCCAATACTCACCTCTAATGTCTGCCGCACTCACCATTCCATTCGTTGCCACTCAATCCAGCTTTAGTATCGTATCCGGGCAATATATTTCCAGAACCAAACGCTATGGTGAGATTATTTGGATTGGTTTTGTACTCTGGACTCTAGGATCAGGACTCGTCCTCTTGTTCTCTCGAGAGATACCGAAATGGAAGATAGTCTTGATTCTCTTGACCGAGAGCGCAGGAGTAGGATTTGTCTTCCAACCAACGCTTATAGCAGCACAAGCTCATTGTACCAAACGCGACCGCGCAGTCGTTATCTCTACTAGAAATTTTCTTCGCGCATTAGGTGGTGCAATTGGTCTAGCGATTTCCTCGGCTATCTTCTCGAATTCGATAAAGTCCCGTCTAAATACTCTACCGACTCCTTTACCAGCAGGGTTTAAAGACACGATTTTAGCATCGATTTTGAGTGTTCCGGATTTGAATAAGTTAACGACTGGACAGAAGAATGAAGTATTAGATGCGTATATGGGAGCGAGTCGAAGTGTTTTCTTACTTTGGGTTCCAATCATTGGGGTTTGTTTGTGTCTTTGCGTGTTGATTCAGGATAAGGGATTGCAGAGACCGGACGAGAAACCTATTGTTAGGGAGGATCAGCAAGAAGAGGATGGTGGTGGGAGTGGGACGGGGAGTGAGGCTGTGGTGGGTAACGAGGCCAGTGCGGAGAGAGATTTGGAGAGTGGCCAGGGTGAGAAGGTTGCGGTGCCGGAGAAGCATTGAAATGAGCTTGCGCATGGGTGAAGTTTTATTTGCGTGTATCCTTGCTTGGGCTAAACATGATAATGGCGTTGTATACCCCAATGAGGTGTTGGAAATTGCTAAAAAGCGACTCTTTGATGATATAGAAATACTCATAGATACATACGATACCAGACTAGACTAACGAAATCACGAGATAATGATATATATTATGAATGCTACAGTATACAGCTACTGTTTGCCATGTTGAATGACGCACGCGACGTCGCAGCACTGGTGAAATCAGGGCGTAAGAGATCGGCGATGGATTGGTCCTATGCTCCCTGATATCTACGATATGAGGTATCTAGACTTCTGGGAGTTGAATGGCTCGAATTTCCGGGTTGTTATCTCAATTGCACATGTGAGGATTAGCTCTTCTCTTATCGCTACCGGGTATTGTTGATGAGTACAGTATTTCACTAAGGTTATGATGAGCGAAGCGAAAGTATATTGAATTAAGATTAGAGTTTGCCAAGCCACGCCTAAACATACGGTAGAAAGGACGAGGAGAAAAAGACAAAGTGGAAATCAGAGGGGTGATAGTTTTAATGGGATGGAGGAACGTTAGGGAAACTTGACACGGAGTGACGGTTTATATGGCGTTTGGAGTAATATAGGAAATCAAGATTCAAGGTGTCTTTCTATGCTGTTTACATGGTAGCTATTCGCATGATTTTGAGATTATTTAAATACCAACGTAATATTATCTATCTACAAGCATAAAACCCAGTGTCTGTAACCCAATGCATTATCCAATCCTGGACTCTCAACCTGTCTCCGATCAAATCTTTCTATTTATGTTGTACACTGGAAGGGCATATTGTAGGTTGTAATCTGAGTTGCCATGTTATTCATATTGCCTCCATCAATCTTGTTGACAGGATATTTCACACCACCCCAAGTAACAACGGCTGGAACTTGACCATCTCTACCCACCGTGAGGTCCCAAGTTCCCTTTTCGTCGAAACATTGAGGCTTGTTATCTTTGGCTGCCCATGGAATACCATGGCTACTCGTGTCGGCGCCGCAATCTTGAGGACAACCATCCGGACCCGTGATTTTGAGATCTACAGTGCCCGTATTGGTGCCGTAGACCTTCACGGTGAGCTGCATGTTGCATTTTGAGATATCGTTTAAGTTGGCGGGACAAGTTAGGTAGGAAAAGCCATTATGGAAGTAGCCACTGGGGAAATGGCCATGTTGAGGAAGGGCAGAGGTACCCAGAATGACGTATGAGACGAATATCATGGTAGCGAACATCTGGACAAAGTTCATGATGAGAGTGCCAGTTTGGAAAATAACTTTTAGAGAGATTTGTGATTAGCTTCAGTAGATGGCTAAGAATTTATCTCGATACATACCAGGTAACGTAAGTTATAATGTGACAAGTCTAGAATCTAGAGACACACAGAAAATGTTGATATTCTTCTATGAGAGGGTTCAAACTCTTTTGAAATCAATGTTCGCTGTGCTAGAGTATCTTCGAAGCGACTTAAGTACTTTTATTGTCGAGGAGGTTGTGATAAGTTGCGAGACGCAAAGGAGCTACTCTAGAAAAGATCTTGGGTAATGATAATGGTGGGTTATTCCAAATCGAATGTAGTTATTTGGAAGCTGCGTATTCTTGCGATTCTGTTTGAAGTTGTATTGTGGTTGCTTCAGAAAGAGGAAAATCTTTTGGGAGAGTTAACATTCTCATAATTGTCCTTAGCATGAAATCACACTAGCGTGAGGACTCATACACAGAAGAGTCATGATGTCTGTTCATGCGAGTCATGCACCGATGAGTCGACGAAGACGGGAACATGTTAAGAAACGGGGCACAAGATCGATTCACAGAAGAACCTACTTTATATGGATAACATATCGTCGACCTTCGAAAACTCTGATCAAACATATTTCACGTGAGGTTAGGTGTGAGTAGATATCAACGTAGTTGTAATTATAGTATGTGTAGATCTAAAATAGTCCATTATATTCCAAGCTCGCATTCATCGGGTTTAGCTACTCTTCTTGAATTTTCATCATTGCCCATTGGTTGCCCTTCAAGAATGATATTTCGTCCACGGTGGGAAACAATGGTCATAGGGTGGCGGTGGGGATTTAGCTTTCACATCGCAGCATGAAAAGTGTTGCCAGTGCTTCACCGGATTGGCACTTCCATCAGGAACAATTCCTATGTGATATTGGACCAAGTCCCAAACGATCGAGTGCAACTCCCCGCTCGATTTGCAAGGTCATAGGTTTCTTGTTGATGCACGTTGGGTGCCAATCAACAGCACTATTATCTGGGTAAACGAAGGTTTGAGTGCACGCAATTTGACACCTCGCATCATAGAGATTAACGGTGGCAGTATATGCTGGTGCATTCCAGACTAGGACTTCTATATTGCAAAAACCAAGCTCGGGGGGCAAACAACTGTCATCGGCGCTTACATAGATCGAATCTAGTGAGTTGAAGGGGCAGAGATGAGATCCGTTGATAAGTGAAACAAAGCCGAGGAGAATTGGTGAGATAAAAATGAGTTTTCATGCTGGGCTACTAACATACACCGTGAGCAAAAATGAGAAAAAAGTGTCTTGAAATTTGCCTAAGTGATGACGATCTGGTAAATTTCTTGATCTGACAGGAGTATATGGCCAATGACGAAGCTTATAAAGATCTTAGAAAATAAGTGTTATATGATGATAGATCGCGGGAGAATGAAGTTGAATCCTATTTCCCGTGTGCTTGTAGTGGCAGTTGATTGTGATAAAGTGTGAGATGCAGCGAAATTTGGTTGGTTTATTGTCGCGTTTGTAGTTGAGATTGAGAACAGCAGATTGAGAGAGCTAGCAATCAAGTAGGCTAAGAAAAGTGGTGTTGATGAGGTGGTGATGACTGATCTGGTAACTAGGAGACATAGCGTCAAATAAAGCGTGTCATTAAGTAAAAAGGGAGTCAGATATGGCTCGTACACCATGAATCATTTTTTTAACGAGAAGAGAATGTTTACGAAACTCACGGTCGCTGATCTAGCTTTAGATATAATACCAGGATTAAATCCATCGATTGCGCATGGTAAGGAGAGTTCCAATCACATGGAAAGGAAGACAATATCAACGATTAGATTTTTCTAAATACATCTAAACTTGTGCCCAAAATATGCCTATTCTAATTCATTTCGAACTGATCGACAGCTCATACCCATGTCACCAGGCAATCTCGGCATCAACATGGTATCTCGATCCGATAAATATGGCTTTTGACTTTGAGAGGTATGAGTTCAGACAAGACGTCTCCAACACTTTCTGTCAAGTACACTAGATATTTTTCCCCCTGCCACTTAAGCAGTGGGAAGCTACAAGGACCAGTGTACCAACTACTAATACCAATATTTGACTCCGGTGCATTCAAACGTGTGAGATTTGAGACAACCCAAATACGACCTTTGACTTCCACGGGACCAGCATCCATACCGAACAGAGCTTTCGTTCTGTTGAATAAAAAATGATCTTCACCATATGAAACGCAATTCCAATCTGTGATCGAGGTGGTTGCTGACTCGGGTTTCATAAGGGTGGTGACGGTGTAGAAGCAGGTATTTTCAGGCAGTTGATCGCAGGTCATATCGGGCTTTAAAAATTTGGATGAGTCTTCGTAGCACTTTTGTGCCCTAGGCGTCAAAGAGAAAATGGTGGGAATAGCGATGGCTCCTTGGAACCACAGTGACAATAAAATGATAAAAAGGCGTGAATGCATCTTGATGAGATATCGGTAGCTTTTCATTGAAAGCAGCTGGCTTTTATATTGGGAAAAAGTACTCACAAATATTTGTTTGGAGATCCAAGTGACTTTGAGAGACTTTTGCTTGTGGTGATTTCGTCGAAAAGGATACTGATTGCGGGAACTTTCAATAATGAGGGAATAAGTAAACAGGTGCTCAATAAAGATTTATGATAGAAATATTAGTGACTGATAATCATTATAGGAAGGTAAACGAGTCATCGATATTCTGTGATACACCACGGAATAGAACAAATGACATTGGCAATTGAAGACGCGGGAAAGTCTGGCACTTAATGAGATTTAAAAATGATATATAGGATGCTGCACTATGATCTTTTGGCGTTAGTATGAAATTAGGGTAGTTCAAGCGGCCCTAAAGACATTCGAGAGTCAAATTTATACTTGTATGTGTTTTATGAATGCACCACTTGGTATAATCATACATTGACGATGGATTCCATTTAGAATATAGATGGTAACTTTATGGTTCGCATTCTGATGTTATGCATGCAACAGGTAAGCTGGAAACTTCAAATATCATCGGGGACTAGATCCCGTTAACTATGCTTGTTGTGTTGACCTCGACACAGAACAGATAAGACCACGATATGCATACACAGAGAGATCTATGGAACTTAAGAAAGAAGTTGTGGAAAAATCTCGCTTTGCCTACCAACGAATGTGCAATATGACGCGGACATACCCCTAGTCACATAAAAATTGAAACCAAAACCTCTACCACTTTCCATTGACATCCTTTAAAAAAAACGAAAACGAACAGAGTTCTGAATCATCGTCATGCAAACTTGGTATGTAGTTACCACCAACAACAAACAAAACCTCAGGGGTCTAACATGGTATTTGGAGTCCATAAACATCTGCGGTTGTTGAGTCTATACCCGAGGGAACAGTTGGAGGTTTTGGAATGTTTGCGTTCAAGAGGGTTGGAATGCTGTAAGTTTTGTCAAGCCACTCAAGTTTGGGTGATAGCGGAGATGTAAAGCTGACTACCGCTTTTGGTGCATTCAACCGGGTGAAAGTTGACAAAACCCAGACATGATCTTTTACAGCCTTTGGTCCACTATCCAAGCCAAAAATCCCTTTGGTTCTATTGAAAATAAAATGGTCTTGACCATAATCGGTACAGTTTTTGTCTACCATTGTGGCAATCGCTGATTTCTGATCGGCAAAGAAAGTATAGAGGCATGAGCTTTCAGAGAGTTGGTCGCAAGTAAACTTGGATGTTAACTGTGGAGATTTATCGAAGAAACCAGGAAGGGACAGGGCGGTTGGAACTGTCAAAATGGATGCAGCGAGGACCCTAAAAATAGCGAGAGAGTTCAGCCGCATGGTGATGAAACTGACAGGAGCTTTGAAGTATAAGCATAGGCCAAAGATTTAGGGACAAAGAAGCACCTACGCTGTCTTATTATTGGAATCCTTTGAGGCGACCTTTATAATATTAGGTGGTGTATGGAATCCGCTGAGTTGCAATAAGATGTAAGTGAGATAACACAAGTAAATGGTTACACGGTGAAGATTCTCTTGAAAAGATAGGAATTGTGCAAAGGGGATTTGAATATTAGCTTTAGTTGATTGTTGATGCGTGTTTCCGAGGCTGCTGTAGTTTGTAGTAAAACAAAAGCAATTACATCTCGAGCATGGAAGGCAGATAATAATACAATAAAGGCTCTTGCTTCTAGTCATAACGCTATTGGGCCTGACTGAGATTCGAGTACGAAGCACATTCGTTGTGGACAGTGAATAGGTGCAACGGAAATAACACGAGGAAAAAAGATCACCATGAATATTGATGCCAAAAAATTGGATAATCTATGACAACCCATATTAGAATCATTAAATGATCAAGGCTTTGTCTCAACACGATGGGGTTAGGTGTTCACTGAGGAGAGATAAATCAATAAACAGAGCGAGGAAGAGGGATACATTCCCCCGCTTGAGGAAAAGTACCGTCAGATTAATAAGTACCCAGCGCGCTGGAGAAAGCTCGAGAACCATACTACTCGAGATAACCAGTCATAACCAGGCTGAAAATATCTTGTCTTGATACCCTTCCTACCCCGTGATATGGCCACGTGACCACGTCACTAACTCCGTACCGCTTCATCTTCCAAGCGGACATGTAAATTTTGCACAGCAGTTGTATCGACCATGAATGTGCCATTGCTTCTTCAAATACTCCTCCCGGTAGTAGAAAATTTTCCCCATTTACATATTTATATGTCAATCTGCAGTTAACTTGTACGGCAGGCCTTGGAGCCTTGAATGCAGCACCCTCACTTCTCCGGCGGTAATTATCCTTGAGAATCTTGGTAAGAAGACTGCGAGTATTCGAACCGTAAATTGAACGTAGCTGGCGACATCGAACAATTTCCTGATCCAACGAACAATGAAAGCTCCATATGGGAAGGTCCGCTGATGTTGAATATGGTCCACGAACAGTAAACATTGCGATCGTCAGTGATGGCAAACATCCATAATTTCAATCAGAGGTCATAAGGTTAACCTTATATGAGTTTTTGTTTCTACCGCCGTAAGAATATTAGCGGAATTGAAATCTGTTTCCCTCTCTCTTGGCACTCGTCTCTCGTCTCTCGTCTATGGTCAAAATTCCTTATCATGGTCCATGAGTGTCGCACTTTGGTTGATTCTGAAGTTTGGTGCTGGTATCTCGGTCGTAAAGTCAGAAGTACAGTAACCTTAAAGTACAGGCCTACCTCGACTGCTTCATAAGGCTAGCTTTACGCGCCCATGATGCGCACGTGACGCGGTAATTCCGTTGACAAATGTGGAGATCAACCTTTCGTTCTATTCACAACATCAGCGATGAATTGAAAACAACCGCGTTTTCTAATGAACTTTATTGAATATATTTCTTCGATTCCAGTAGGACAATTATGGATTTGTTTTGCTTACGTTGGACTCATTTCATAATTTCATGCAACATTTGGTCAAGAGGTTGAATCATGCAATATAAAAGGTCGAAATATCGCAGCACTTCCATTTGGTGTTTGATTTCAGAAATTGACCCTTCAAAAGACTTTGGTATATATTCATTCACTTCCTATGCTAGTGGTTATATCCTGCCTCCGAGACTCTAGCTTCATAAATCAACTACACACAGGCAAAGTAACAGCATTATTCATGCTATCATTGTATTATACTCTTACAACTCTCATTTTTGCGCCTTGATGTACAATTTCCAATGCCATTTTAAACCAATTCTCGACCAGGACGAGCAAATTGGGCAATCAATGCTGGTTTCCAACTTTGCCAGTAGGATTCAAGAAATCCCCATTGGCTCTGTGTTTCTCCACTCGAACCTATTGTTTTCTCTGTGGCAATAAAGATAGTCTGGGCAATACTAGGCGTTCCATGCTCATCTATGACGAACAGCATCCAGTATCCGGGAATGAGGATACCAGGGTCGACTGGAGGATACGTCAAATATCGATTTCTGTACAAAGGAACTTTGTTCAGTGGTAGTGGTACGCGGCGTTGGTCGGTATTGACTGTGTGAGTTGCACTACCAATTCGAATCAAGGAGGCAGAACGGATCGGGACACTTGTGGTCAGCTCCAACGTATCACCTATGTTTATTTGGGCTGGAACTCGTGACATGATCTCTGGACGAGAGCGAAGCTTACCCTCTTCTGTCAAGAGATAGGGCGGGGTAAATATCTGGCCGTCATAGTGGTTGGCAGAGCAGTTGCCGCACAAGCCACCACCAGCGTTCAAGATTCTTCCATCGGGTAACAGAATTGAAAGTGTGTGGTAAACACGAACGACATTGTTTCCCGTTAGTTCGGTAAATGTGTTGGTTTTCGGATTGTACAGCTCGGGGACGAATTGCACGTTTTCTTCATTGAAAGCAACACCAAATGTTTGACCACCAGCAATAAAAACAGTTCCATCGGGAAGAACGACGGATGTGTGGAAAACCCGTTCTGAGTGCATCGTACCATCAATTCCAGCCAGCTGAACATCTGGGATTCCTCCTGGTTCACCCAGAGTAACGACATGAGCATTACTGGTAGCCCAAGATTTGTCATAGTCAGGAGATCCCCCGATGGTGAGAATTTTTCCTGCGGTGGCATCAAACATTACTGCGTTTCCAGACATGGAATCTTCGTCGTCTAAGCGATTTCCAGCTGTTTCAACACTGCCGTTTCCATCCGTAAAGTACCAATTCATGGCTCGGCTAGGACCAGCTTGGAACACAGTTCCATTTTTCCATCCGAAGAGCCATCCATGGTTATCAGCTCTCCATGGACCTTCCATATCATCGGTTAACATTTCCTCTACTGTGGCACCGGAAAGCATGGACCAGTTTCCGACAATGGGGTCGTAAACTTCTCCATCTTTTGGAATATTCGAGCCTCCGGCCCAAGAGCCACCAATAACGAAAACACGTCCATCAGAGAGAGTTGTAGATGCTTGATATCCACGACGTAACGACATTGGAGGTCCCTTCACCCATTGGTCAGAGGAAGAATCATATAGACTAGTCTCCGAAGCATCATTACCGCCAGTGACGACCATCATACCAGTACCATCAATAGCAATCCCGGGACAAAACATATCATGCGAAGTATTCGTAACAATACGTTTTGAAACTACATTGCTTGATGGATTCCAACGAGCCATTGCCGTCTGACCTCCTGGTGTAGAATGAAATTGATCCGAAGCCCATGATGACCACAAGACGATGTTTCCAGAGGCCTCTTGAGCCCCGGCAACCGGAACGACTGGAAAATCAAGGGTTGGACCCCAAAGACCTAGTTTGGGATCTTGAGGGATGGTGTATTGTGTTGCATAGATATTGAGCTCGGAGATACCTATCCAAGACGAGACGCCGGCATCGGCGCTGACATTGAGCTTCATGTATCGAGCGGATGTAGGCTCAAATGCGGATAATCGCTGTCTGTTTGTGTTTGGCCACATTCCATATGCAACAGGTCCCTCCCAGTCGTTCTTGTCATTACTGATGTATATTTCATGCTGAGTAATGAGACCGTCATCTCCCGTATCGAGAGGAGGTAGGATGACAAGCGCACTGACAGTATAGTGCTTTTTCAGGTCTATTATGATGCTGTGTCCATCTGAGCTCGAATCACTACGCCAGGAAGTTGTATTACTTCCATCAATTGCGCTCTGGCATGGATATTTTGTATCGGCGCTGCTGCACTCCAACTTCCACTCCTCACGAGGAACTCGGATTCCCTGATGGGGGCGTGATTCATCGGTGAATGTCGGTTCCCATGACGGCGTGTCTACTGGTCCATACCCAGAGATACGCTCCGAGTTTATCGCCTCTGTCATGAAGTTACTGACAGCATTTACTCCACCTAAAGAAGCTCCGAGGAGCAGTTCCCTCCAATGTAACTTCATCTTTGGGATTGAAATAATGTCAAGAAAAGAGGTATGATACTGCGACCAGAGCGTAATTGCTGAGCATAGATGAGGAAAAGGATAGGTATATAAGTAGTCGAAGGATAACTTGCTTAGCTTCTGTTGTGACTTCTCATCCAAACATGGACTGCAAAGGATTACGATTAATCTTGTGAGGGATCTTCACTACGCGGGTCAAGAAGAGGAGCCCAATAGCTTAACAGTGCTGGAAATTTCAAGTGTGATGATGCGATCACCGTCTCATGAAAGCGAACTTCTCGTTTGTGAATACAGGAATGACATTCGCTTCTACGGATCTATGTTCACTGTTGACGAAATGTGCAGCAAATTCAATCTCTGTTGGTTCATACTAGGCCCGTGTATAGTGCGGGATCCATATCAGAATATTTTCAGCTTGCGGATCACCAGCCTCGTTGATTATCTTGCTCTTCTTCAACGATGAGATATACTGATATAGTCATTGGTGGTTCTTCATTAGTTCCGCGGTTCGATGATGATCATACTAGGGTGTAGGCGATCGCATAGAAGATCTGTGGGTCCCGCAAGGTGGGTTCGACTTCCCATTAGTTTATTCCGCACAACTCAGCTGTCTCGCAAAGTGTTTTCTATATGAATGGAGTTACGGCAGTGGAGCTTCAGATTGACTGTTCCGCAACTACCGGCGTGTATCTTCCCGTTCTCATCAAAAAGCTCAAAACAAATTTGTACTAATTTTCACGCTGAAGTCATCTTCAGCAATTTAATATCTACGAGTACTTTTCTGACATTTTCAATGCATCCGCTTTAACCTTTCGGCATTTTTGACACCTCAAAACATCGTCATACCGTACAAACTCACTGCAATCAATTTAAGCCTATTCCATTTTAGGTCCTCTCTTCTTCGCCATCACCGGAATATCGGAAATAGAAGCACGGATGGGACAAGAAAATTATCCACTTTACTAAATCATCCAATCATGCATTGCTCTCAACCAATCCACCTTGACTTGAACGAGGACTAAGAGTTAAAAGGGACTGGATTTCAGCTGGGTTAAATGAATTGGGACGGTAAACCTCATATGTGGTCAAAGACAAATACGCTGCATCAATGTGATTTGGCATGGCTTCAAAAATTGTTGCTACCCCACTTCAATCTTGGAAAGAGCAATTGTTGATCTTTCAGCCGCAGTAACTCGTAAGCGCCACCAGTATACCAATGTTCGTGGGGATGGCACGTCTCTCACTGTCTAAAAAGCCCATATATTGTGCTATAATGCTCGATACCGGCTGAATTACTCTGTCCATATGAAGTAACCCGACGTCATTTGGTCAAGGTTTCAAGGTTCCTAACAATATACACTCCACAGATCGACCATCGTCCCGACATGGCTACCGTATGATCTCTCCCCAATCACTATTTTCAAATCCCCGCTCTAAAAAGGAATGATTACTTTTGTTCAAGATCTGATACCTGTTCAAATAGTCGACTTCTGATGACAATACGCTTAGCCTTTCGCAGTTGCTCGTTTGACGTAATCTGGGATGAATCAACCTCTGCCGATGATAAGATTTTATTGTCGAACATTCTCACAGGATCATCAATCAGCTCATTCAATTTGGTGCACATTCTTTACTTAGCCGACATTGAGCTGATACGCAGTGACTGTATATCTCAAATATTGTGTATTCAGTAACAGTACATGTCGTGCTCTAGTCTTCTATTTAACTTTGCTTGATACCCTCAAATAAAGACACCATCCATGAGAGCATACGATATATTCTTTCCACTTCTAGTATCTGGAGCGGTCTTGATTTAGTTGCTGCTACTCGAACTTGCTGTGCTACCAGCAACCATGAGTTGGATAGCTAGAAAATCTAATATCCAGGGCGATATCTGGTAAGCTTTTGTGCCCACACGTTTTTAAGACATCTACTTACTACCTGTATTTTTCTTTAGGCCCGGATTACCCAAAAGATTTCAAACTTTCTTGTTTTTTAAGATCAAGAAACCAGATGCTTTTAAACAGCGGCTTAGGTCTTTTGTAGAAAATGGAGGAATCACGAGTGCCAAGGATGCATGCGATATGAAGAACAAGATCCTCGCGGCCAAATTTCAAGCACAAGAGTCAGGTCGACCAGCGAGGCTTCAGTCTCTGCCCGGTGTTAATATTGCATTCGCCTCGACGGGCCTAGCCGCTGTAAGTACTCAAGCATGCCACCAGTGATGGCAGACAACATCTAACTAATCTCTCTAGCTGGGAAAATTTACTTTTAATGAGGGTGCTGCGAAAAAAGATAAAGAATTGTCCAAGATCTTTAGAAAGAACCAACTCAGAGGTGGCTTATTCGGGAAAGGCATGTACGATGACCTTGTAAATGAGGGCTGGGATAATCCACAGGAGATTCGAGAACAGTACAAGCCATCTCCCAATCGGTTGATTGATGGTGTATTTCTGGTCACAGCAAGTAGGGAGGATGATTTAAACAACCAGGTGAACCGTGTGAAAGAGCATTTCCTCAAGGAACATGGAAGTGGTGATGATGATACATACTTGATCAGCAATGATCCAGCAGTCGAGTTTACCTTTACCAGGCAGGGCCGAACCCGCCCAGATAAAGGCAAAGAGCAGTAAGTAATCTCTAAACCCACAACAAACGCTAGGACATTCTAATGTGCCCAATTATCAGTTTCGGCTTCGAGGATGGAATCAGTCAGCCTCTGATCGAAGGATTGGATGACGTGACACCCAAGGACAAAGAGCCCAAATCCGTAAAATCAGGGTGAGATTTTCCGAATATTGATTGATCTCGTTTATCTCAACTGACTCAAGATCGCTCTATCTTTCAGATTGATTTTCGCAAAACATGAGGGTGATGATATGAAGCAACCAGAGTGGGCGGAAGATGGGAGCTTTCTCGTTTTTCGGGATCTTCAACAGCTTGTTCCTGAGTTTGATAAGTAGGTTACTGTGCTCCTTTTGGTAACTTCGTAAACTAATGGCGTACGTTACAGATGGTTGGAAGATAACAAACACAATGCCCCACATGCTGCAGTCTCTGATAACCCCAAGGAGAAGCTTGCTGCATACCTGATGGGTCGTTGGAGAAATGGTATGTTTTGAACTCCCAATATTCCACAATGTAATTGAACGCTGACTCGGTCATCAGGAACACCTGTGGATGAGAGCCCTCACGACGATAAAGATGAAAGACTTTTCCAATCTAACAACTTTGACTTCCACCCCGTCCAAAAACACGACAAGTGTCCCTTTGCGGCTCATATCCGGAAAATGCGACCTCGTGGAGACTTAGATCACGACCACGCCGTCATCATACGCCGTGGCATTTCTTATGGAGGCGAAGTAACACCCGAAGAAAAAGCTGTACAAAGATCCGATGAAGAGAATGAACGTGGACTTCTTTTCGTGTGTTACCAAAGCGACATTCGAAACGGTTTCAATTTCTTGACTACTCGCTGGGCAAGCAACCACCACTTCCCAGATCGCAAGGACAAATTTGTTGGGGAGCATGGTCCTGGAATTGATGCCATTGTGGGCCAGCGACTCGATCATCATCCACCTCGTTCTATCGGGCTACCAGATGGTAAAGATCCCACAGAAGCACGTGTTCAACTCGATAGATGGGTGGTTCAGAGGGGCGGTGAATATTTCTTCTCGCCGGGCATTAATGCACTCAAGGGATATTTGACAGATGCTCCTGATTATCCGCCTGCGCTCACGGGTCCATGATTTAATCCGGATGAGTTTTTTAAGGTGTGATTCTGTACGACTTGCGTTTCTGGATTATGTGTTTACATTGCAATGGCGTTTTGGAAATTGAAGGAAATATCAGCTGTTTGATATGAAGTCTTACATCAATATACTAGCCTCCCTTTCATTTCAAAAGTGACGTGTTTGGAATAGTCAATTTTAAAAATATTAGATTTCCCCAAGCGACATTTGGCACCATTTGTAGCTTTTGTATGGATAGCCTAGATTGAGTTTTTGAGTTGACCCCGGGGTCGATTGTCAAAGCTGCTCCCAAGGATTTTTACATTGTACCAGACGTGCAACAAAATTCAAAGAACCACGGGAGGGGAGTATCATTCGCCATAAACGTGAGTGATTTCATTTTCAATCAAGGGCACCTGCCGGTTATTGTAGCGATGACGTCAATATTGCGATTTTTCTTTGGATTTTGACATGCAGCATCATGTGCTCAGTATAGCAGGATCGAATAGTAAGATTCAGTGCTTCAATGTAGACAACACGGGTTACCTCTAGAAAATGACTGCGCCGAAAAACTTGAGCATCAACAAGAAATGTAATTGCTATTTGCTTCGATCTTGAGGTCGATATGATAGTTAAAATACAATGTGTACAAGCAATATTAACTCAAGAAAAGTATATGATTGTATCGTATCATCGTTAAACAGTGTTGAATTATAGGCTTGGAATGATTCGGTAGTTTACACATGACCCCTTCATTGGCCTCGCCAGCAATGTTGGACAAGAATTATACTCCACCACTTCAGGGCTTAAGAGTAAGCTGAGTACAGACAATTGTGAATAACGTCGATCATCAATCACACATTCGGTGAAATACGAATGACTAGAGTACAAGAAATTCCCTTTACTCATAGCCCTATAACCATTGTCACCTAAAAACTGCTGCAGTCATACCGAACGCCACCATTAGCCAAGCGATCTCCGTATCACCAAATGGTCGAATCAATTCATCGCGTGCCTGACATTTCATAAATGTCCCCTGACCTCATCATACCTCATATTACATCAGACGCCCTTACGGTTTCATCGCTACACAGATTAAGGGTGCTGGGCGTAGCGCTAATCGTGACGTTATGCCCCAGAAGTTGAAGTCAATTTCGTTGCGTCCCAGTAATTGAGCTAAGTAGGCGGGTGATCATCAGCCTCAAAACATAAATAAAAATGTTGGGGCATGGTAAGGCGAAGCTATGGATTAAATACCAGCCCTCGACTGCTTTCATGAATTTGCTCCTTTTTGTTGTTGTTTTTCAAATCTACTAGATTTTTTTGGCCCACTCGTAACTTCCTGCTTTTTGTTGTCTCAATGGTACTTTGCTTAATTGAATATTCAAGCGATAGCAAACGACTCTACAACGACACAAGTAGTTTGTTAATTCATAATTCGATTAATCAGATAATAATAACGAGCATCAAACTAGAGTTAAATACGCTAAAGCCACAATGACTATCTCCCGTCGAAGCACTACGTCCCTCCAAGTCCAAGCTCGCAACAGCAACCACTTCCCCGAAACCGAGTCAACCCTTCCAAATCTACCACGCGCATCCACAAACTCCCTCATAGACAACATTCTCTCATATCTTGGGCCGCGTAATCCATTCCCCAAAGCAGTAACTAAAGACGATACAGTATGGTTATTGGATAATACGGCGTATAGAAATCACCTAACCGGGAAGTGGGAAGCAGAGTTTGTGGCTGCAGTATGGGAAACTCACAGTGCAGAACATGTACCGGAAATTATTGGGGATATCGCGGGGAGGATTGGGGGCGATGGTGATAAGGGAGAAGATGAAATTGTGGAAGAAAGATTGAGACCATTTTTGATGGATGTTCGACCTGGAAGGGTTGTTAACATCGCTTCTTCAGGAGATCAAGGGGTGGCAAATCTGAGACTTGGGCCGTGTGGTCGAGATGGTATTAGTAGTGATATCCGGAAACTGGGAGATGGTAAAGACGGCGAGATTGTAAAATGGAAGGCGAAAGTCCCGTTGGAAGCTGAAGGAATATTACAAATGAAAACAGTTTATGCAGAACCTGAGGGATGGGGAGTTATTTCTGGTGAGTTTGAAAATTTCGGAGCATCTCAATATCCTGGCCTACGCCAGATCTGTGGGGATCCCAAAGGGTGAATAATAACTTTGTACAGATATTGACGATTCAATCAAAATAACTCAAACCAGTTCCCCAGCTGACATTTTGCGCTCCACCTTTTTATCTGAACCTTTGCCCGTCGAAGGAATGCCAGAATTATACAAATACATACAATCCATCATTACATCTAAACACGCATCAGTAGCTCCTTGGTTCTATCTATCTGCATCGCCCTACACTCTCTACTCATTTCTCAGCGAGTTTCGTCGAGAATATTATCCTCAAGGAACTATGATACTCAGAGACGCCAATTTCTTGAGTTTATCTGGATTGCTAGAGACATTGACAGAGGGGACACAAGAGTATAAAGTTAACGAGATAGAAAAGATTCATAAATGGTTGCCGAAGAGGAAGATGATTTGTGTGGGTGATAGTACGCAAAGTGACCCAGAGGCTTATGGAGAGATGTGAGTTCTTGTTCTAATTCTTTCTTAATATTGCTTCTCATTCCGAGCATTGATTTCTCTATTTTCTGCAAATTGATCGTTTAATCTGCTAACGAATAACTAGATGCCGCAAACATCCAGGCTGGATTAAACTAATCCTCATCCGCAAAGTGACTGATATAGCTGCAATCGGTATCATCCAGAAAAACGAGCCCGAAAGATTTGAAAAGGCTTTCGCCGGCGTACCGAAAGATGTGTGGAGAGTGTTCGAGAGTCCAGAGGAGTGTTATGAAATAGTGGATGAACTGATAAAGACAACTCCAGCCTGATGATCTGTGGATATCTGACTTGAGTCTTTACTAATTCTTGCGGTTTCGGCGTTAGAAACTCCTTATGGAGGAGGTTTGCATTAGTTAGGCCTCGGGTAATTTTGTCAATAGTAGAAGAACACGAAGAGCCTAATGGGCGAATGTGTCTTGAATTGGGACGAGAGGAATCGCGTCAAATGATTAGCAGGAACATATGTTGTACATGAAGGTTTTGTGAGCGCATAAGTTTATCTCATTCCACTTACGCAAAAACTGGGGATTTTTTGAAACGTTTGTCATATTTCGTACCACAATCGTACAATGTTTGATCCGGGATGTTGTTGGTGTGAAGGGGTTCCAATCCGGGGTTTGCATCCTATTCAGATGGGCAACCGCCCGGATATATTTTCGGACCGCCTAGAACACCCACTTTTGGAGGCTCAGTAGCTTAAATAAAATCTATCTCGGTAAGACTCTAAGTGGCGTCTCTTATGTTGGTATAAATCCCAACTGGGAATGACAAGGTATAAACAGAAAGTTGAAGGTTAACCGCTCAAGTTGTTCGATTTCGAGGGGTTGGAGGGTAAAGGGTGATTCGGTACCCTGTATCGTGTGGCATAGCCTGATTTAACCACCAGAATCCCGCTAGAACGCTGAAATTTACTTCCCTGTCATCCAACAGCCCTAGGTACATAAATAGTTATGAATGAAGTTTACATTTTTGCTTGCCTTGAATTGTTTATGGTTCGTTTGATCATTCTCTGCTTATTATTTGTTTACTTACCTCAAAGATATCCACTCAAAGGTCGAATATTGTTTGACACATTATATCTAAGCTATTATTGTCACTTATATCATGATATCATAAAAGGCAGTCTCGATCATTTATACTATTTGGATGATTGCGTGTCCCGCTTTCTTCTCTAGAGTGTCTCAGGGCAAGAACTACACAAACGGCATTCATCCATTTTTTCTTTGAAGGATAACTTGCCTTGTTGTCCCGATTTATCGAAATACACAACAGGTTATTGCAATCCTACCACATTCATCACCTTCATTCATATACCAAAGATGCCATCTTTAACCCAAACCATATCCAAGTCGGATATCAATTCCAATCTCTCACTCATCTCGCCTTTTTCATCGCTGTCCATTCCACCACCACCATCTCCCGAACAATCTCTGCCAGAAAATCAAGCCGCCTTTCACAGGTTTTCTTTTCTGCCTCTCGATATCCGCTGCATGATCTGGCGTCAAGCTTTCCTTGAGACTCAGCCCCCTCGCCTAATCGAAGTTCGTGCCGAAATTGCAGGAAATCTACACTGGAACATAGACTGCGAAAAAACAATCTTCCCCGAGCCAACGGGATCCTCTGTTCTGAGATGGATCGAAGTTAATCCGCGAAGTCAATGTACAATCGAAATGGTATCCCGTGAAAGCAATGCCATCGTGGAAGGGATGTGGGACTACTGTTTTAACGATACGCATCCGGAGGATCTTGACTTCATAGAAGAGTTTACAGGACATGATGGAATGGAGGATCCGATATATGTGGATAGGAAAGTAGTTGAGAAAAGGTTGGGGGTCAATTTCAATAGAGGCATTAGGTTCCTGAGGGATCGGGATACAATATACTTGAGGAAGGACTTTGAAACTATGAGAGCTTTGCAGGATGTGAGGGCTAGTATGATCAATCTTCAGAAAGTGAGGAAAGTGGCCATTGATGTGTTTTGTCTTGGGCATCATTTGTTGAAGAAACAATTCTTTGTGGGCTGGTATGAGGAGGACGATTGTGTCGAAATAGAACACGTGAAGGAGAAACCAGTCTTGGCCGAGATAGAGGAGCTGACTATAGTTATGGAAAATACTCCACGGCAAAGCGAATCATTTTGGGTGATTCAGAACTTCTTATCTCAGCTTGAGGGACAATCAACACTCGCCATGGATGATGGCATTGCCAGAGATGAGACATTGACAGAAAGAATAGTCTTGGTTCTAGAGCAGTCAGGGAGATGTGAGATGATAAGAAACGGAAATGTGAAGGTTGACTTAATCAGGAAAGACAATTTTGTAGCTTTCACTGGAGAAGAGAGACCGAAAAATACGGTATGACGAAGACTCATCAGAATATTGTGTTGATGGTATGTTGACCTTTTGGAACATTGTTGTATCCATCGTTAGCGAAGATTATTGTATAGCGGCATATTAACCAATGAGAGAAATTTTGATTCAACAATTATTTGATATCGTCGAAGCATAAGAAATTTCAACATCAGGTCACATGTAGGCCTGCAACTTGCTCCCATGATGTATGTGATTCTCTATGAATTTGAACGGTGAACGGAGTAGAACCCCGTCCATCAATCAAGGCGAATGACGAAGAAAAGCAACCTTGGATGACTTACGGAGAATGAATGTGAGGTATCTTGGAATGTATACAGACATGCCATGCTGAGCGGGGGAAGAGAAGGTGCACAGTTGTTGGAATCGAATTTGAACCATCAAGATGGAATTAGAAAGTAGGTGATTTCAGGAAATAGAGGGCTAACAATTGAGCCTTGGTGTTGATATCAACGGAGCATAGGAACAATGAATCGTCGCAAAGCTTGTCCCATGAAGCTCAAAGCTTCGACTCAGCATTCTGTATAGTGCTTTCTATTATCACTTCACTACCCTCTCAGGTCAGAAATAACTACAGAGTACAGAGATGTCCCATCTTCTGTGGTTGCTACTCCCGTCTCTCACACTACTCACGATAGGGCATTTGCTGGCCGTCCTCGTCCTCGTGACTCAGAGACATAAATGAACACCATGAAACCATACAGAATAGAGTATTTCATGAGCAGATATGAATTTTGGCATTCGAAAGCATTCTGTTCGTAAAAAAGGGTCTTGAGACATGGAAATGCGCTGTCCATTCAAATCTTTGATGTTGGTGCCGGCCAATCTTTCAGATAAGATCAGGCGCACTGCTATGGTGCGCCACTTTTGCCACTAATCATCAGCCACAACGGTTAAGGTTATATCAAGTCCAGACATATAAGATTCTTTCACCGAATCATTAACATCGCGACGTTAATCTCATTACATATTTTATGTGCTATCAGGATCACGGGATCTTAACTCCTTCTTCTCATCAAAAGCATCCACCAAATAAGTTCTGGTACATTGATTTGCGAGTAATCCTTCGCCGATTGTGGTGTTGTAGTCATGTCAGAGAATCAGAAAAGTAGGATTGCACAACCACCTTTGGTTGATCAATTTCTACAGATCGGAAAGGCAGCTTTCGATCCAGAGATTCCAGAAAGCACAAGATTACATTCGAGACATGAGTTTACCAATTTAATAGAAAGGTAGATGTTCTCTAATATCTCTCAACGGAAGCTCTAATTATTTGATAGTAATTCTACCTTGAAACTTATGCCTGTTTTGAATCTTCTCGTTCAACCAGATCGAGTACAAACTTGGTTACGAGGACCTTTGATTCAAGCCTTAGCTCGTCTTCCACTTAGACCACGCGGTGTACAAGATACAATTGAATTCGTTTTCTCGATACATCCGAGTAATGCAAACATGAAGGCATCAGATTCCGTTGGTAGTCGTGCCGTAAACATATCTCATGAAGCCATGAGCTCCGCTTCAAGACTTTTATCTTCACCCCCACAAGGCATGTCAGCAGAGGAATGGTTTGGTGGTATTGCCCCTCAATTATTTGACCTCCTTGATGGAAAAGGAGAAAGGGAAATGGATAAAGCAGCTTCTTACATAATTGGGTTTGGAATATTAGGTCGCAAGCTTTATGGAGCACCAGGTAAGATGGTTGTCTTATTCATCCTAAATTATGCTAAATGGATCAGGCGCACCCGGATGGAAGTTTCTAGTCGAACCAATCATTGGATCAATAGACCCGGCCCTTCTTCCTCTGTCCACAAAACGAAAGTCACGAATTGAAGAGATAGTAGTACTTGGAATGCCAGAAGTACTTGTCACCGCAGAGGATCTTGAGAGAAACCTACGAAGATTGCTTACTATAGTAACATCACATCCTCATCCATCATTGACGAAGCGGCTTCTTAATCCAATTCTCTTGCCACTGTGGGCTTTATTTTGCGTCCCAAATGAAGATGAATCTGGGGAATCTCGTGCTTGTGCAGGAAAGCTATTGAAAATCTTACTGCAGCTTTCAGCGTCAGCGGCATCTAACATTACCGAAGGCGCACTTACCAAAATTTTACATAATATCTTGTTTCAAGGTAGATCAGAGGCGGGTAAGACGAGCTGGATCTATCGTTCATCGGGAGACGGTAAGGGCATTCAGATCGAGAGATTATCAGAATCCACGGCGACGAATCAACAACACTTTGATATTAGCCAAATCAATACAGCAGTAGAAAGGTTTGTCGGTCTGTTAAACGAGATTCCCGATTCTGACTCACAGGTATCTCAAATGTTTTTGACGTTATGTCAAAAATGGCTCTCGCCAGCAAAGACTTCCATAACTCCGTCTCTTATAATTCATGCTCCATTGATCAGTGGCGAAGAAGATGCAAGGATAAAGCTCATTGAAGCAAAATTGTTACAGGAAATGATAAACGTAATGCCAGAAAAACTTGTTCAAGATTCCAAGCAGATAGTGGAACTGGTTGACGGGGTGCTGAACGACGCAGCTGCCGCCGTCAATTCAGATTCCGAAGATCAGGAGGGCATCTTCTCTATTGCCTTAAGTTTATTGAACATTATTCTTACATCCCCAAACTTTAGGCCAACTCCTGTCATAGAGCCTTTTCTAGAAAGAATCGAATCTTCTCTTCGAATTTATGGGCGCAGAACAGTTACAGAGACAACGCAAACCGCCCAAAATCTTCTTATCATTCTACAATTCCGCCATGCACTTCATGAGTCAAGCAAGCCACTATCCGAAAATATTCCTAGTCGGGCAATAGAAGACCGAAAGACTTATAATCTTGCCATGTCATATCTCACTTCCGTTGAATCTCCTCCTCCAGTAAGAGTGCAGGGAATTGAACTAATTCAAAGCCTTATTAGTGCTCGGAGCTCAATTTTGGACATCCCGGCGCTTCTCATCCTATTTGCCTCACTACTTCAAGATACTGAAGAATATGTTTATCTTCGCGCTATCAGATGTTTCATCGATCTTTCGAAAATTCACCCGAGGGCTGTACTTAAAGATCTAATTGAGCGTTATGCAGATGGGAATGAGGATTATGATCTTGACGCTCGTTTGAGACTTGGGGAAGCGTTACTTCAAGTGATTCAATCCTCACCAATGAATTTCACGGGTGATATTGCACAAACTGTTATAGAAGGTCTGCTTTCGATTGCCGGTCGAAGAGGTTATAGACCTAAAAGCGAGGCCGAACAAACGAAACGTGATAAACTCAGGAAAAAGAAGACAGCCGAAGCAGAAGAGGCGTGGGATGGCCCAGTTCCACAATTGGACGAAATTCTCGAGCCGGATGCCTTGCACCCTGAATATGAATTGCTTTCTCAAATAGTTTCCGGTTGGGAAAGCAAGCGCGGAACGGAAGATATACGGATACGCTCGTCTTCTTTGGCTATTCTTGGCGAGGCCATAGAATGTAATGTATCAGGTATCGGGCATAAGTCAATTTCAAAATCTATAGATCTTAGTATTCATATACTCACATTGGAACCGGAGGTTGAAAAGGGCATTCTCCGCAGATCTGCCATTCTTCTAGTCATGAGCTTTGTACGCTCATTAGACAAGGCAAGATCGGAGGGTAGACAGTTAGGATTTGGATTCGTGGGTCAGAGTCTGGATGATATGTCGAGAATATTAAAATATGTGCAGGGTACGGATAATGATGGGTTGGTGAGGCAGCATGCAAAGGATGTTGTCGAAGGCATAGAGTCGTGGCAAATGAACTCATTGATTCCAATTGAAAATTCGATAGGAGGGGCTGGGATCGAGGGTTTGAGTGCTCGTGGGATCGAGAACTTAGCCGGTTTGAATATTACCCGAGTCAGCAGGAATTCAAATGTTGCGAGGCCGAGGATTGAGGAAATTGAGTAGGGTGGGACCGATTGTGATATCTGTATCGCATGGCGCACACAGAACATGCAGTATTTTAGGTTACTTGTTGAGACGGTAGGCTGCCTTCAATCTCGCAAAGTTCCGTTGTTGAGATGATGGAGAGGCCATCCTCTGGACCCTTACACCCTTTAGTATTCCCTCGCCCCACAAACCTTTGATCTTCAAGCAATAAAGTGGATTTGATAGTTATGGACGGTTTTTATCACATACGAATGCGAAAGGGATCGCAAAGGACCTTGGGATACAAAATTTCAGAATTTAACGATGAATCCCTCATCAGTAAAAGCATACTCCGTACATACAATTCTCTGCTGCCGTCCGACTTGCTAATCATCTACCGGTGTTACACATGAAAGTCACTCCTCGGTACTCCCGTAAACTATCAAAATGCGCGACTTCCGCAACTTCCCGTGAACTGATGATCTATCTTAGCTTCAGATAAAATACTATCCTTCGTAATCCAAGAATCCTCTTGTCATTCGCTTGCAGTCTCTTGGAGTTTTACTGACGAAATTTAAATCCAGCCTTGCCAAGAAATTAGTCCCCAAATCATTGGTTGGCCGCCTCGCGCGGACACATATCCTAATTCGCAATAGTGGCTGGAAAAATAGCCCCAAGCTTCCATTGCCATAATACTCTACACGAGTAAGAAGTAAGTAGATTCACATGCCATCCTCGGCTTGTCACCTTGCTCCGAGAATTTCAGTTCGTATAAGAGGTTCGGAAACCACTACGCCCCGCGCTTTAGGTCGCGTGGCATTGTGTTGGTATTCTCGTGCAGCTGCAGAATTCTTTCTCCGAGGTCTTCCCCAGGTTTCCCCAGCAAAGCCCGTTGCTGCGGGACAAACGGCAGTTGTTCAGTTCATGCCAATATGCCTTGCTGTTTGAAAACCTGGAAAAAATGAAGCATGCGTATTCAATTGCCAATGTTGCACAAATAGATGAACAGCACGATCCGGCACCTGAGCCAAATAAAGATATCAGCCACGAGTCAGATTTGTAACTTCAATTGGTCACAGCTGCCATCCAACACCGCTTTTGAGTTTGTTAATTGATCAACTCCATAACGTCTCCATAGAGTTACACCGAATTAATTTATCCACATCCTTCGAATAAGATCCATTGACGCCAACCATGGTCATGGGAACAGTTTTCTCAACGCGACTAAACTACTTGATCCCTTGCTCTTCAGTAGCGTCGACGGCTAATCTGTATGTGCCAACGAAGCCTCTGCTTGCGTTGCCCCGAGTGCTTTTCATGAGGACTTCATGAATAAGACAGCTTGCTTACTGTCGATCGTCGTCGGAGATGGTTCCTGATTGACATTATCCGAACCAATGCAATCGATTTGTGCCTGTATGGTATAATAAAGTAAGCTACTCAACGTGGCATCCTCGACATTTCCCGCGTTTACAGACCCATCATTAGACTAATCCGTGAGAGAGAGAAAGAAAAATTCACTAACCTGTCGAATCATCCTCATCCCAAGCCACTATAAAGAGTGAATTATATCTTCATCATGCCTTTCTTCTCCAGCCCAGCTCGTGTTTCTCACATTCTCCTTTCTTCGTATTGCAGCCCTTTCGTTTCTAGGCACCTAAAACCCTCGTCATCCCCTTAGACACCCTTCAAGTTCACCATGAAGCTTAAATTCCTCCTCACCGTTCTGTCTGCCAGTCTAGTCGCGGCTGCGCCCATCTCCCCTCGACCTGTCGCCCAGAATGAGAAGAGAAACACTCCCCTCAACACTATACTCACAATAATCTTGAACCATCTTCCAGCTGTCAATGGTGCAATTCAAGTGGTTGAAAAAGTTATCACGGATTTCCAGGTCCTCATCTCGGACCTTACCGGAATCAGTGACACTTACAATGAATTAGGCGGTGCTTGCACCGACTATACTGTCATTTTCGCTCGAGGAACAAATGATCCAGGAAACACAGGCGTCATCACTGGTCCGCCATTCTTCATGGCATTGGAAGCTCTTGTAGGATCTTCCAAGGTCACTGTTCAAGGTGTCAATAACTATGCAGCTAGCGTGGCAACATTCCTTGCTGGAGGTGATCCTGTTGGAAGTGCTTCAATGTATGTTTTCTTTTTCTATATATATGAAAAACTATGCTACGAGTAGTCTGATATTTCGTGACATGCGAGAATATCTCATCAACAAGCATCTGACGTTGATACAGGGCATCCGAAATCAAAGCCGCGCATGCAGCGTGCCCAAATACACATCTCGTAGCATCTGGCTACTCTCAGGGAGGACAAGTCGTACATAAAGCACTTGCGTTGCTTCCTGCTGCAACTGTAAAATGGATTAGCTCTGTTGTGATCTTCGGGGATCCATGTATGTAAATTTCTAGAGATCCTTATTCCTTCATGTGAAAGGTGGAGAAGGTGCTGATAGATCGTCAAACAGATAAAGGTCAGTCCATTGCAAACATGGATGCATCAAAAGTGGATACAATATGCCACACTGGTGATAATATCTGTGAAGCTGGGGATATAATTCTTCCAGCTCACCTAACTTACGGAGAGAATGCGGCTGCAGCTGCGGCATTTGTTGTTGCTGCCGCTGCTGCATGAATTGTGGAGTGTTAAATCACATCACGCAATTTTGGTGACATATGATGAAGATGATAACGATGATGATAAGATACCCCAAGTACCAAAATTTCCGAGATGGATTGAAGCACTGCCAGATATTTGAGTGTGAGTTGGAAAAGCTCATGGTGTCAACAGTGCATTTTGGGGGTAAGGGTAGATTTGGTGTTTAGGGTGTTCCATTGCCTAAAGCTTGGAAACGGTGCGTTTATTGATATAGTCGCGCACAATGAATGAAAATTGATAAACCAACTGTTGGAATTGGCCTAAACCTCGTGAAAGCTAATCTGAGCCGCATCTGGCAAGGGGATTCAGAGCCCCTCTCGAGCCCCTGTATTCATGTACAGTAGTAAGCCGGCTAAATAAACCTCGCTTATGCATGAAACATGCCCACCATCTGAAATCTGTGGACTAATATAGGTTCTCAGAGATTTTTCTTTCATTGCACAATCTCAGGGGTTTATGATAAATTTGGCGTTTTACAGTCAAAATCCAGTGAACAGATCTTGAGTTACTGGGTTCTTAGTGATGTCGCTCTCTGTATTGATGTCGACGAATCCCACAGATCCTCGAACGGGGTGCGCGAGTGCTGTGCCACAACACTACTCTAAACTATTTTACAGGAGTATTCTTTCAATCAAAATTTCACATGTTCTGCATTCTTGATCCATTCATTTCTCTGCATACATCTTCATCCGGTAATCGACGTATTCCTGCAGATTAGCAAGTGACTTTTCTGCAGATAATCATATTCGCAATACGAACGTGATACACCATCATCTCAAACGGTCATCATGGGAGGAATAAACTACAAAACGTTCGTCGGGAGTAGACCTCCTCCTTTTCCCGAACGTTCGGTATCGGTCGATTCAATCACTCCTCAAGATACGATATCAGAATCTCGAAAAAAGGAGTCATTGGACTCGAGTCGCAAAGCCATGTTGTTTATGTATTGCCGGAGGGGGGTCCTTGTTGTGATTTGTGCTTTATTCATCTTCTTGGCTGTTTTTGTTCCAGTCAATAAGGCTCAACAAGAACGTCAACACCGAGATACTACTGCAAGTATTATTCACGAGCCTATTCAACCTCCTTCATACCCTCTCGCGGTGAGGAATCCGTATCTTTCGGCCTGGATCCCAAGTTCCATTGCTACCAACATTAGTGCTGGAAATGCACAATTTTGGGCGGGACAAAATTTGACATGGAGCGTAATTGCACGCGTGGATGATGTTACATGGAACCTTTTCGGAGTGGCTTCTCCAGGAGCTGGAACAAAATATGGAACTACAACGTCGGCAAAGTATACCTCTACACATTCGATTTTTAATGTTACAGCGGGAAGTGTGACGTTCAGCTTGGACTTCTTTTCCCCCGTTAGCACTGGGAATTACTTGAGACAATCTCTTCCTTTTAGTAAGTTCCATTAGACGTGAATAACTTACCCTCTTTAAATTGTATCTGTGAAGCTTTTTGTTGATGTTTGTCAGGTTACTTGACTATATCTGTTGAGACCGCAGCCGCAGCTAATATTCAGATATATTCTGACATCGGTGGGACCTGGACTGGCCAGACTGTATCCTCATCTTGGAAATTTACGAAACAAAACACCACCTCTGCATTTTCAATCAAAGCCAATAATCGAGCCACTTACTCGGAGGCTTCAGATCAAGCTTTATGGGGTGAAGCCATTTACTCATCTCAACCATCATCCACTTCAACTCTTACCACCGAGTCGGGTGATAGAACTGCGGTCCGGAAAGTCTTTTCGAATACAGGAGCCCTCTCAGGCGCTCTAGGTAACTGGTCAACAGATGGAGTCACAGGGATTTCTCACGACCTGGGCAGTGTAACGGGAGTATCTTCTGTTACCTACGCTGTGGGATATGTAAGAGAAGCTACAATCAACTATCTAGGAACACCATACACTGGTTATTATCGTGCGAGATATCCAAAAACTATTGACGCTTTGGAACATTTCTTTGAAGATTATGACGATGCATTAATTGAGTCTCAAACTATCGATTCTGAATTGTCTGCAGCTGCAATTCAGGTCGCCGGTACAAATTACTCGGATATCACCACGTTATCCTTGAGACAAGTATATGGAGGAATCGATTTGGTAATTCCAAATGCCACATTGGATACCAGCGACGTCCTCGCATTCGTCAAGGAAATTTCAAGTGATGGAAACGTTAACACTGTGGATGTCATCATGCCACTCTTCCCAATTCTGTATGTCACAAATCCAGAGTATCTACGTCTTCTCC
The DNA here is from genome assembly GCA_038090695.1 of Sclerotinia spermophila. NCBI lineage: Eukaryota > Fungi > Ascomycota > Leotiomycetes > Helotiales > Sclerotiniaceae > Sclerotinia > Sclerotinia spermophila. The sequence continues at coordinate 12,114 of JBBMOJ010000236.1, read as the reverse complement.
TCGAACCAATACTACAATATCTCGCTTCTGGCCGTTGGACACTTCCTTATGCAATTCATGATATTGGTTCTGCTTACCCTAATGCCACCGGACATGATGATGGAGTCGCAGAAGTGATGCCAATAGAAGAAACCGGAAACCTACTTATTCTCGCTTTGGCTTACCAAAAAGCCTCAAATAATACAGCTTGGGCAGAGAAATATTACACACTTCTCAACAAATACGCGTCATATCTCCCATCAAAGTCCATAAACATCACCCTTCAACTCTCCACCAACGATGCTACCGGTCCTCTCACGAATGAAACCAATCTCGCGATAAAAGCAGCAGTTGGCCTGAAAGCTTTCGCTTCTCTAGCTGGCGAAACTTATTCTAATTATTCAACCATTGGAGATACGCATGCAACCCAGATTTACACGGACAAACTAGGAACTGATGCAGATCAAACACATTTCGTACTCAATTATCCAAACAATGACGATTCCTGGAAAATCCCCTTCAACCTCTATCCAGATGTCTTGCTTAATTTATCAACCTTCCCAGACGCAGCGTACACAATGCAAGAAAAGTACTATCCAACCATCCGCTCAGACGGCGGAGTAGCTCTCGACTCTCGCCAGACATGGGCGAAATCCGACTGGAATATTTGGACTGCAGGTACGACGACGGGAGCGGTGAGACAATCGTTCGTTGATGATCTTTGGGCATTCATTAGCAATGGAAAGAATAGTTGGCCGTTGAGTGATAGATGGACGGTCGAAGGGGATGGAAGCACGGGTGAAGGAATTGAAGAAGCGTTGAGGGCGAGACCGACGGTCGGTGGTCATTTTGCTTTGCTCGCTTTAGAGTTGGGAGGGAAGGGTTTGGGAAATAATTGGAATCCGTGATATAATCTAGATTTGAGTAATGAAATGAATGAATGAATGAATGAATGATGTATGACTGGGTCTGCTTGGCTGGGAGTTATTGTAATCGATTTATCATTGTACATGGCAGAATACGTGTTTGAAATATCGCTTACATATGGGTTGATAGTGCATGAATAGTTTGTTGTTTAATGAGCTTGAATCGTACATACCGTGATGATCACATACCGCTCGAGAAGATCACGACAGCAGAATGTATATAAATGTAAACTAGTAGTATTTCCTTCCCACGCATAGATCTCAATGTGCATCACATGAAATATGGACATCAAATGTACGAGGTTGTAGCAAGGAATACACAATTAAGCAAAAATGAATCATCTATACATTATTAAGGTATCTTGTGAAACTTGACATGTCCCATAAAAGTGCAACACTCTAAACGCCGAACCGTATCCAATGCATTATCTCATCTACCTCATATCATGTTCACAATGCAAGCATAAAAGCTCCAATCAAAGCTCCCCAAGATAGACTCCATCCCATAACCATGGTCTTTCCGGCACCGCTCTTGCTCAAACCAAATGGCAGTCCTTGATAACTGAATGTGAGATTTTGTGGAATGGTAGTATTGTAGCATTGCCCGTTGACAATGTCAAGGTTCGTGAGATCATCTGGCACTAAAAAGAACATGTATTGCGACTGATTCAACTTCTCGAAGCCCGATGTCTGGTATGGGAATTTGTCTCCACTATCAGTGGCAGATGTGTTGCGGAGGAAAATACATTGTACTTGTCCAGGGAAATCGGTAGCCATCTCAGGATAATCTTTCATAACATCAGAGTTGGAAGTATCGGCCATCAAAATAAATTTGCGGTTGGGATATGTCTCAAAGACCTTTGTGAGAAGATACTTTCGGATAGAGAGTGTTGCAGATACATCTGAGAAGTTGAGGGGACGAGTATCGAAAGATCCGCCTGGGTAGGTGTCGTAGATGAATTGCATATAGTTCCTTGTGACTTGTTCGGGGGTGGTAGTTAAGTAATGGAAGTGAAAATTAGGGATAGTGCGAGACCAGTTGGCGTAAATATCGGGCATATTCATCCATTGAGTGAAGGGTCTAGCGAAAGAGTTAAGGAGACCTTCCTCTGGCTCGTAAATCTTTGTAACACGAAGGATGTCATCAATATCGGAGATTATAGTAATACCAGACTCGGGGACGAGATAGGATGTTGCGTTTCCGGTCAGTGTGCCATCGGCGTAAACATTTATTCTTTGAATGTCCGTTGTATCGTTGCCAGGAGCAAGATATCCACCAGGTCCCGAAACGTTGGCGATTTGGATAAACTGATCATAGTCACCCTCGATAGTTGTCTGTCCCACAAGTGTAATGTTTTGTGCTCCTCCACCTGGAGTCACCGCCCCACCACCACCGCTTTCTCCGTCACCACCTGAAGACGCAGCAGGCTCTAAACTGAACGAGACGTTGACATTTCCTTGTTGTACGACTAATATTTCGGCAGTAAGGTTTCGAGCTTGAGATTGTTGGGCGGCGGGAAGATCTTCGATTGAGGTACCGACGAGAAAGACGTTTGCTATTTCGTTAAGCTTGGATTCGGAAATATTTGGCTGTTTGAAGACATTCCCATGGACACGAAGGTTCCAACCTTGATCAGTCCAATTTGCATATCCTCTGTTTCGTAATTAATGAGTTGTCATTTTTACATCGCACAAAAGTTCAGTGATGAAGAAGTTTGGACTTACGGGATATTCAAGACCTGTGTGGGAGTTGCTGCCAAATCACTATCACCAATTCCCAAACTGCTTTGGACGGCGCTTCCTGTTGGAAAATCCTGGAAGAAATTGGGTACCCCGCTAGCAATATATGAAGGATAAGTGCCGAGAACACTGGTAAGATAACTTTCTAGACCTTTGATGGATGATTCGACGGAACTGATTACTCCCCTCTCCTGCACTCGTGATGGTGTTCTGTCGGTCAAAGAGGCTCGTGGAGTTATCATAGGATGAGGAACTGGTTGAGCTACTGGATGTGGCGCTGGAAATGCCAAAGCCACTGGAATAAGTGCAAGAAGCACTTTAGGGATGGCAGCAACCATGATTGTCGTTGAAATGCGGCGTTGTTTTGGTGTTGACTGATGGTAAGGAGGTATAATCCAGGTGGCGAATATGAATAATTCACTTGGTCCACCCCTTCAATCGAAGAGGATTCTAAGAGTAAAGAAATACACAAAGGATTCAGAAATATGTATAGAAAGAATCGAATGGTGATAAGAAGATAGAGATGAAAACGATGATGAAGACGATGAAAAAGATAAAGAAGTGGGAGGAAATATCTTCCAAACAGCAGTAACAACAGTAACAACAGTAACAACAGTAACAACAATAACAACCAAAAATCAATTCATAAAACGGTCGCAGCTGTAGGATTTGGTTAAGGGTAGAAAGGATTCAAACCTCATCATCATTCTTCCCAACCCACCATTTACCAAGTAGTTTTCCAAGGCATTGAAAGATGGCATGAATTTTGGTTTGTTTGAGTAAACCAGTACTTACATCGTAAATAGATCGATCTTTGATATTTTATATAACATGGACGTCATTATACATAAACTACTTGGATATACAAGATTGAGTTTTGAAACATGAAGCTATCCATGACTTTTGATTGGTTGTGGATGTAAAGGAATGGGGCACATCTCTATTTACCCACAAATTAAAGGTAAGCACCAGCCACCCGTGCCGCCATGCTTTAACCTAATCTTGAAGTATTTCCAAGGTTTTGTGTCTCTTGTGTGTTGTTTGGTTGTTATTGATGGAGAAAGAAATAATCGACGAGAGAAAAGAAAGGAGAGGATGGGATGGGAAATGTTTTTTTACCCTAACCCTAACCAGCCTAACCCTACAGCAGAGGGAGCAGATGCCATCAAGCTTGTGGAGTTCCAACAGGTCAGTCTAGGCCCTCAACAAAAACAACCCCTGATTGACAACGACATCGATCAAATAATGAAGATAGAGAAAGATACATTGATTGGTTACCTTGGTAATGCAGGTACAAATTGCCTGAACAACATCTCATACATCATATTCAAATCCAATATATCACGAGATGTGTATCTTTGAAATCCATTACTTGGTCTGCCAAATATTCCACCTTTCTTTCCAAAGAAGCAAATTTTTGAAGACTTTAAACAATACTGGAGCCTCTACAAGCCCGCTGGCTCTTCATCTCATGGTTGTCATCTTCAAGTTACATCTTACTCAAGTGTCCAACGACGATGCTGTCGTAAAAGCTCCATCCCCATGAACTGAACGAATATATCTAGTTGATAGAAAGTATGTGGATGGTCAAGTGATCAATACATCAACACATTTCTATACATTCTTCAGTGCATTTGCTTTGCTGCGGGTCGTTTGCCATACACGACTGTTATTTTTCATGATTCCAAAGTTTGTTCGAGTCCAAATTTAGTCAAGTTGTCGCCTTCCTGTTTGATCTAGTCCTCACATGTGAACTAGCTAGTAGAAGTAGTGCCACTCACTCCTGATGCCACACTGTATCAATTTTCACAACTTCAACCCTCGAAATTACACCTAGAAAATTACATCTCACCATTTCAGTCAGCCGCTTTCAACCTACAATCTTGTTGACAATATCTGATACAATCAGGCTTCGTGTGTTCAGTAGCCAGTCGATCTGTCAAAGCAGACTACTTTTCACAAAATATAATATAATTTCATGAACCAGAAGATTATTCTTTTTCCAATGATATATCAATGGTTGAATATCTGATGCATAGTACTCCCCAATACATCCCAGCCTAACTCTGACGCCTTTCTCTCTTCCATATAATTCTTCAAGGGATTACATAATTGGATTCCTTCCAATCCAAGCATTTCAATGATATCAAAATATATTGCATCAGTTTTAAGAATACCATATCGTTGATAATCTATACTGATACTTATATAATGCTATTCACACCAATATCCTATACATACACTAGCTTTTCCTGACTCGGAACGAGGTGGCTGACTCATGAAGAGCCACCTCTTAAACGAATGAAATATTCATCAAAGTAGGATGTTTACAACAGCTTCCATAACAATCATCCTCTGGGAGAAGCGTCCCAGACTATGCATCAAAGGTCGTTCTAGTGATGTGAAATATTTAAAGACATTCAGTCCATTTATAAACTATTTATCGGGTACTAATAAGCATGGTTTCAATAGAGCACAATTGTGGTTCACAACAGTCTGGAAAATATTTCATTTTTCAGTAAAAGAGAATATCACACGTGTAACATCAACTGTTAAATGATTTGTTGTATATAAATGGTTATGATCTGTCTGTTTCCTTCCAATCAATTTCAACATCTTCTTTTTTACCTCTTTGAAAGCTTGGAATATATATGGAAGTCAGATTCATGAGTTGTGAAATTCTTTAGGTACTCAATTTAACACCATCTATGTATTAGATATATTCATTACCCGAGATCTAAACCCTCAACCATAATGTCGAACATGCACCACAAAATCTTTTTCAGCTCTATCCACATATGTCCACTCTTTACATTGACCCTTGGACCCCAGTCAACAGCTATCCAGACTTTCTTAAATTCCAAAACCAGACTCCGAAAATCATACCTCCTAAAAGGATCTCTCAGAGACCCAAGGCTATTTATCATTCGCTGATGAAAAAGCCCTTTCTCGGAAAAAAGTGACCGCTGGCTTTGCCAGTTGAGCCGTTGATATAACTCTAGGATCGCCATCCGGTAGTTCATGGCCATCCATTATGTTATCAACTACCACCAGTTCCGTAATATACTTCAACTTTTGTATCTCTCCCCCGAAAAACTCGCGGACGAATCTCTCGAATACGTTCACTGCTTCTACCTGGCTATCTGGTCTGACATCCAGAATCAATGTCTGTACATTGGGACACAGCGCGTTGATGACGGGAATGTAAACCCGCAAGCTCTGCAAAACACAATCATCGCAAAAGTGTCCCTGCTGGCATCGGTGACAGCGAACCACACCACCAAAGGTCAGAGTGCGAAGGAGAGCTGCTTTTTCGACACCAATCATATACAAGAAGCGTAAGAATGGATCATGGTACACCCATCCTGTTAAACTCTTGATAGCCACTTGCTTTTGGATGTCTTTGATTCCCTTCTGAATCCTAGCATTGAAGATCCTCAGTGAATCTTCTCGATCTGTGACAAAGGGCTTACTCGGAGATGGTCCCCAAACATCGTCACCAATCCAAGTCTGAGGACTTCCTTCTGTAGTTGGATTGTTGGTCCAGAAGTCGTAGCTGTTGAATCGGTACAACAAGCGTCCTCCTATCCTGTTCCAGGCTTTACACACTCGGAGACATGTTGCGTCTATTCGACTTTCGTGGATTCTGCGCAATACCATCAGACGGCCATGTATAGTCGTCGTGAGCACACCGACCTCTCTCATCGTGTTCGAATCAGAAGTTTGAAAGCCGTTGCCAATCATATAATGCGGCGAGCCGGTGAACTTCCTTTTCCAATTGGTCGTCGCGATACGAGGTAAAATTGAGGCATCCGTAATTTGAACTAGGTGACCCAATATCATTTCGATAATCTCTATAGTGCACAACAGATTAGCTTTACTGTCTGAAATGTTTTTGTGCATTGTGGGAAGAGAACAAAAGAAACATGACTCGATCTATATTTTGAAAAGCAAGTCTGGTTTGGAAAGTCGAGAAAGATAGCGTATCAAATTGTGACTTACCATGAGGAAATTTGGAGAAATGACGATCATGGCTTTGTGGTAAGCTCCATCCTTTCTCACTCTGGTGTTGGGTGTCCTCCATGAAAGCCCTCCGGTTTTTGCTCGTATGGTCGACCTCCTTGAGCGTTCGAACACGCGGATCGACGCAATACACTCGGCCTCTACCGTCAAAACGCTCTTCGTACCATGGATACCAAATTCCCTTGCGATTGCCAATACCTGTATCATGTTAGACAATGTTAATAGCAAGCATGTTCAAGTATTTACTTTTTTCGATGATACATTTCTGCCCATCTCTAATGAAGATGACGTTCTGTATCCATCTTTCGGTGACAATATCCGCGAGGAGTTTCTCTCTATCATGGCCAGGGCTATTCTTCATCGTGAATGCCTTCCGCCGGACCATTCCCATCACTTCTCGTCTTTTTAAATACTGCTGATGAAGCTCCATAAGGTCCTTGACGCTCATTCTGTCGAGGTGAGACGATTCCCACTTTTTGGTGCTGGACACATTTCTTTGTTGCTGTGAAGGGGCCATGTTTTACCTCACTTTGGTTATAAGATGAAAGATTGAGTAATATAATGTGTAGATAGTTGTGGATAGTAGTCGATGAAGAGTTGGTCGATGCTCTTTTGAAGTTAGATGTCTTGCATTAGAATAAGAAGCTGGGAAGACGCACCTTAAGAATACGTTCACATGAGCGATCTCAGAGCTTCGGCTAAGTATTAATTTCTCAATATTGGATTAGTTGTTGTGAATCAATCATTGTCTATTTGGTTGTACGACAGAGCCGTTCTAACGATCAATGATGTGAGCTCATTTCATATTTGCCTGTAGGGTGCTGTAGTTAAGGCTCGGAATTGGATCTAATCCAAATATAGTTGTATTGCGTTTAATGAATGAATATCTACGGGTGATGATGTTAGAAACAATAACGGTAAAAAGATCACTCAGGGGGTCTGGATTGGTATGGTTGGAAAGAATGATAACAAATGAACATAGGTACTTACATATATAATTGAAGTGATCATTGAATTTTGTGTTTTGAATATCCTTGTTAACTTTGATCATGTAATATAATTGTGGACAATTCTCGTTAAGTAATAGGTCGGCGTATGTATGTTGGTGTGGGTGAGGGTGAGGGCTCAAAGCCCCTAAAGAAATGAAGAATTTTACCAAAATGTATCTAAACTACTGTCAAGTAATTTTGTTATTGATTCGCCATCTTTCACTCGCAGAATTCCATAGTGTCGGCAACAGGAATTTGACAGTCCGCTTTTAAAACTTGAATGTAAGCTTCTAGGAAACACAAATTCCCGCCCAATGTATAGCCTTAGCATCATCATTCATTACGAATTAATCATTTGCTGCGCCATACCCAATGTCCCGATTATCTGTCTCTCATGTTTTCGGAAATGTTGGCAATGATTTCGGAAGCAACGGCTTGTTCTTCGTCCCTACTTTCATGGCGTCTTCGTCGTCCAGATTGAGACCCCAACCATATAACAAATCCCATTATCATTGAAACAGCAAGGTACAAGGCTATCGGGACCCATAGTGCCTCATCTTTGGAAAATAAGCTGGAAAGCATTGCGATAAGTTGGATGAAGAATGATGTTGGATTTGATTTCTGTTTTAGAAGTCTTGTATGGAAGATAATAATGAAATCTGTTTCAGATATTGTGAATTTATATTACTTTTAAAACAAAAAAGTGACTCTGCGTAATGATGAGTTCTTTATATAACTGAAGAAAATTTTAGAAATGTGGCAGTTTTGTGTCGCTAGTTATCCTCCTAATGGTAGCTAAGGGCTGTTAGGTCTCACACTAATGGCGCCCTAAAACCTTCTTGACAGATAGAAGAAAATGAATGATGGTATACACTATATTGGGATCCAAAAACCTTGAAATTCATCAAGATACATCTTTCAAAACCCTTCCTTGGACATAATAAGTACGAAAAATTATAAAGGAGGGTGCTCAGCTTTATATCGAAGTAGCCGACTAAAAATATGAGAAGAAAATATAGATCCGCTCTGTCGGAATAGAATGCTTTCATAGATTGGATTATCGGAGGTGTACAGATGGAAAGGAAAATATTGAATCGTAACAAAGTTTGTATCAATAGATATGTGTGCCGGAAACAGCCAAGAGAATGGAAGTAAAGTAGGGCTAAAAAAAGAGTGTGTTCAGGAGTAGGTAAAAAAGAAAAATCGTATCCAAGCCCTCTCTCCAAGTGAGGATTCTGTTCAATAAGTGCCTCCTGCAACCCAAGAAGAATTCATGCACTTCTATACGACATATCTTTCCATCCTTCAGCTGTTGGGTTACAGAATTCTTTATCTCTTTCGTGGGTTCAGTTCCTTCCCCATTTGTAGAGCATAATCGACGGAGGACCAGATTGTTTTGACGGGAAATCGGTTCAATCGCAGCAGCAAACACCCATAACCAGTAATGTATTTACCATAATTTCTTTCTTAGCCGTCATTCTTCAAAGTGTCGCAAATGGATGCAAAACGAAAAATCACTTGAGATAATAACATTGTTTGTCCAGGACAACAGCGACCGAAAAACGAAAAAACTGTACGTCACAGCCACTCCACCATCGCTAATTACAATATGCAGTGCCAGAAACTTCGACCACCTCAGTAGGGTAACCATCATCGTCAAATTTTCATTAATAGCCGGTGCTATTTGCTTGCTGAATGAGGAATGATACTCGATAGAAATATAGGGTACACCGGGTTACCCGAACGTTCGCCAAATTGCATTATACTCGGAACCTGCTGCACGTTTCGTGTAGATCATGAGCCTGGCGGAATAGGATCCTGCGAAATTGCCTCAATTATATGTGCGATTCAATTGAATCCAATGATTGTGATTTCGGTAGATCGACATACCTGGAGACGAATCCTATCATTGTTCATACTTTTGAGTCCAGTACCGTTGACATTTTGTGTGGGAGAAAGAAAGTCTTCACAAATTGGATCGGTGACCATGCTTTTGTAAACTGGAAAGGTGGCACATGATCTTGAATTTTCCCGAACCATGATGCTTTTTTGAGATATTAAATTGCAAATCGTCTTCTGGCCGGTGGAAATTGACGTGGGAACGCAAGGTGCACTGTGTCAAAAAAGCTGGCAAGAAAAATATGGTAATGAAGGCATGACCCTTCATCTTCACTACAGATATAACAAACGACTTCAAGTACTGAGGATTGACTTTTTCGTATATTGGAATGGCTAACTAGTGAGTGTCACTGAGTGATGGAGAGGCAAGCATGGTGTGCATCTCCGACTCCGATTCTATGTTCAGGTTGTCATCCTCTGTAGATACCGGCAGCAATTCAGGTAAAATCACTTGTTACTATATGGTTAATGTTAATTACTGATGCTGGTCAAGGGATCAAACTTAGCTTTGCGCGTCTTCATGTTATTAGACAGTAATGATCGAACGCGAAGCTGCTCAATCTCGTTCTTGAATTTGTCAAGTTCATTTACTTGTTCCAGAGATACGGCGCTGTCAGTCAAGAATCTTAATTGTTCTCAGAAATTATAGAAGAACAGTTTGATGTGCAAGGAGTTGACTTTTGTTTCTCAATCCGCGAATTGTTGTTGTCCAAGTGGCTTAAGGTTAGTATGGCTATATTACGCGTCCATCACCGCCTTCTCCAATGAGCGATTTCGCAAATGGCAGACAAAAAAGATGGAGACATCAGCACGTCACAGTGGCCGTGCCAATCTAGTAGAAAATGTGATTGAGCGATTGTTTTCTTGGGTTTTCATCTAATCACAGAGGTCAATTATGTTTCTACGTCTGCGCCGACATCTTTGGAGATGATACTAGTTAGTGAGCCAATTGATGCCTTGCTCTCGATGCACCCTTCGGACATGGCGATGAAGAAGTGAGTTGATCCGGAAGTCAGAGCCCTTTTGTAATCATTTCTAGATTGGATTGCGAAACTTTTGGAATCTAGACAAGCAACATAGACAAGCAGTGTTGTGTGCTAATGTATGTAAGCTTCACAATCGTCTTTGGCTAGGAATTTGGGCAATTTCTGATGAATTCAAACATTGAATTGGTGTTCATAAGTATGGCGGAATATCATCCTTTGATTCGTGCTGCTATGCTAGTCAAGCTCAATTGCAATAAATGAAGCTCATTCCATGTTATTCAAATAATAGGATTGTTTCCAGCGGCCTTTGTTAATTGCTTGCCATCTCCGTATGACTTCTTGATCAATCTATACTATAAGCTCATGAAACATTCATGGAGGCTTCGCTTGACATAGATGTGGCAGGTAGGTTTATTGGAGTTCTCAAGACCTTTCTTAATACTTCGATCAACTGTTCAGTTCATCATTTCCCAATTCATTGTTACCAAAGTAGGAATCATAGAATAACGGAGCATAATTCCGCATCCAGGCAATCAATGACGCCAAACACATATTAGAAGCTTGCTTTGTTAAGAAGAAAAGGAATGGGCCAAATAACACACGCAACAAAATCATACATCATGAAGCAGGAATGCACGTGGTTGCTATTCAATTTAGAAGAGTGATTGTATGAAACTTTGTTTGATAAGATTTTGTATTTTTTCCTTAAGATATATTCAAGCGACCTCAATCATGTTCTTCATTTTGGTAAGATATTACAAGCAGTATGTTATATTCACATCATGTGATATAACATTGCTGCTTTCGGAATTTGACTAGCTTCTTAGTACAGTATTCGAATCCCACTGTTGTATCCTCTTTGATCAAATGACTACACCATCAGAGAATATTGAGATCTGTAGACAGTCATTTCACTCACTTTAAACAATACAATCAAGAGTTATTTTGTTGTCGGTGGCTTCTTTTCTCTTTTCTCTTATTAGCTCTTACTTCTCTTCAGATGGATAGTATGAAAATGAAGCCATATAAACCTACAGGAATAAGCATAAATCTCAAGAGAGCCCAATATTAATACAAGGATAAATTTATACATTTCTTAGTTTGAAATACCTATATTTTAATAGTGATCTCAATCCAATATTTCAATAGAGCAATAGTATATAGAAAATAGAATTTGCTAAGGAATATACCAAACTCGAATAATAATATTCTTTAAGGTATAAGTATTTCCTTGTTTCTTATAATTGTAGATAATATAGAAAGAAATTAGATTAAAAACATTTTCTAGATAAAGGAGTAAAGGATCCAATGATAAACAAGGTCAAGTATAGTTCTAAGCAAAAGTAGGCTTTTAACGAATATATATAGTTGATGTTTTTCTAAGAACAAAGTGGGCGAAGGGCCATAGAAAGACAAAATGATTTGGAAGAAAAACTACGTCGTCGCGATGAATTTTTTTTTGAAAAGGAATTTGAAGTATCGTATAGAGTCCAGGAGGAGCTCAACGGAAAACCCCTGTGTGTTACGAACGACGTAACATAAGCACAAGACTTGGGCACCAGGTCACGTGGT
>JBBMOJ010000235.1:0-63120 GCA_038090695.1 Sclerotinia spermophila | reverse complement strand
CCCCCCCCCCCCCCCCCCCCCCCCCCCCCCCCCCCCCCCCCCCCCCCCCCCCGCAGGTGGTAAAACGGTATCCGGGAATCGAGGTGGTATTTTTCTCGTATAATATCGTCTCCCTCAGGTGGTGAATGTGATGATGGTAAACATGTCGAAGAATTTTCAAATATAAAGGCAGGAACGTACAGCTGCTTGTGATCTGTTGCCGTGAAGCCAGTTGCTTCTCTTCCAGCCTACCCGACAGATGCTTCGTGCATCCATATTCTTATTCAAAGATTTCCTTCAGGTGCAGATTTGATGTTGCCAAATGTAGCCATTAAGCTCGGGCTGAAATACAAGTATTGCAATTTCAATTGTTTCGAGACTCTTGATCATTTTCGTTGATGCTCTGCCACACAAATCAAAGTTTTTGCGCCAGTCTATCTCTTTGGCATGTGCGGTTTATTTACCTACTTTCCGGTGGGATCGAACGTGGTTGAGATGTAACATAAGCTGATTTTTCGCAACAACATGATGCATAGATCGCTAGCGTCATGAAATTTGTTTCATTGAAGTGAAGATTCGCTCTGCTTCCATTCAAATATCGATGCTTTGTTTGGGTATGTAGATCCTACTTGTGGGAATTCCAAAGTGACACAATGTTGCTGAGGATGAAAGTGAGACCGGTGTGGAGAAGTTTGCGACAATTCTCGCTACCAGGAAATGAATTTCATGCTTCCGGACACTTTAGAATGCGGGCTTTAGTCGACAGGATTGCAGGCGCTCAATTCTCAAGAGAAACCCGGGGTCGAAGTCTTGAAGGTCGAAGCTGCTGTCGTGCTCGATTTCATTTTTATTGTGCTCGTTTGCAAGTTCCGAACGCGAAGCTTTCCGAAGATTCCATCTTCCATCATCACTTGTATGTTGAAGATAAACCCAAGCTTGGTTGTCAATTGAAAACCTCGACACCTGTCGAAACCAATATCAAAAACCTGGGATCGAATTGAAAGGGTAACTAAGAAGGAAGCGGAGAGCACTTTCAAAGAGAGCACCTCGAGAGTGTCGACAACATCATCAGATCAGACAACAGGGAGTATCACACCCGGGCCAGGGGATGAAGCCTCATAGGGAAATAATATTCCAGGGCTCATGTCGTTTTTGGAAATCGATATAAGTAACGACGAGTCGAATTAATCTCCACCTGCATTTCTGACTTCGCGAAAGGTCTCAATTTATGATCAAGAGCGAAGAGATGGATTTTTAGTAAGGCTCGTAAAGGAAAACCGATTTGACAAATGTATATATGTATATAGAATACAATATATCCATTTATTCTGAAGAGGAACATGAACAAAGAGGCCATAATCAGGTGGGATTTCTACGATATATATATATATATTTCCATGTTGCTCAACATCCAAACCCCTTCTATGGCACAATCCATGCTAGTGAGGTGGAGTATTTTCCCAGCAGCCGCAGGTCGCGCCGTTTGCGAAAAACAATCACGTGAAACGTAAGGTTACCGAAGCGATCTAAATTTCATAGCACAGATTATGTTTGCCAACTCCCGGCACTATTTAGATCTTGAGCAAAAGATAGTTCTTTTTGCAAAAATGGGCAATTGATTCTAGGATCAGGATTCCTGAGTCTGCATCCAGAGATCTTTGAGAAACGGAGGTTCATTGAGCTGTCGTTTTTACTTACTCTGGAACCTCCCATCTATAATTATATGATAATTATGGTTACACACTGGTGGCACAGGACTGCGATGCAGCCAAAAGCTCCCTATAATTTCCTCAACGAATGATTAAACTTGTACCAATCTGTTGTACGGGGCTGGAATGCGCGTTACACAAATTAATCAGGTGCATGAAGTCTCATGCACTTATCTGTCGGAGAATAACAACGAGAGAACAACAGTTTAGCAAAAGCTGTCTTCCGAAGTCAACCAATTAAAGATACCATAGCAAAGCATAAGGCACAATCGACAATGTTGGCAATTCTTCTAGAGCTACATATATATACTGTCTGCGTTGTAAAATTGCAAAATTGTCAAGGATCATCCTGTATGTTACTTAGGCCGATCGCCAACCTGCATATGTGAGAGAGCGGGTGCTCAATGAACAAGATTTTGTTGAATAATCAGGGCTTGGTATCCGAAAGAATATTTTTCAATCCATCAGGTATTCCTGAAAGTTTATCTTCTAATTTATAGAATGATATTGAATAATCAACAGGGATAATAGCTCATAAGTAACAAGATGAGCGAACAAAACCATGGGCTGGCACAATACCACTTTCCCCGCGAGAAGGAGCGTTCGGTGCTCCTTTGGAGCCATGTAACACGATATATCCCAAAGCTACGGGATGAATTCTCTAATCGTGTCCACTACTGGTACAATCATAGAAGACTACCAAGTAAACATCACGTCTTATTCGACGGGTACGCGTGGAACTCAGGACAAACCCTCTATCCGAAAAGGTATCTTGCTGCGATCTACGAGGGAGCTCTCCATCCGAAGTACAATCTGTACTGTGTGAGATGTGACATTGATAGAAAATCTGAGGTGCGGTCTATGCCGCTGCTTAACAGAAAATATCAGCCTCTTACAGGTTTTTGCAAAACAGCCATTGCTCTATCAGGCCACAGCTCAAAACTTATCATTGTTCGAGCTATTTCCAGATATTCTATTGTTCAAAGCTTATACTGTGCATACTGTGCATACTGCCCATCTTCACACATTCCGTTCAGGACTCTTATAATACACACAATTTACGACCATCCAGTTGGCTTACTATCTTCTCCCAGCAACATCTGGATTGAGAATCACTATCTCCACGTTAGTAAGCTTCACAAATAATGATGTCCTTAAGCAGTGATATCAGAGATAGCAGACACGAACCGCTAGATACAAGCCTAGTTGTTGGCCCAAATAGTATGCTGGCGCTTATGAAATGGTGCCAAAGATTAATTCTATAGAGTCTCCAATGGTCCCCGCTGACGCGCTGACCATTGGAGACGCTATCAAAAGACTATTAATCAGCTCACAATTTTCGAGCGTTAGCGAGGTTTGGGGGCTTGCCCCCATAGAAAAAAGAAGAAAAAGAGAAATATATGACATTTTCTTCTTCTTCTTCTCTTTTCATTTTACTGTATTCTAATTTTTTCATCCCCCCCCCCAAATAAATACCACGCGTCGTTGTATTGTGGCCGGACAAGGCAACCAAGTTTATCCTCATTCAGAATGCGACCTGGCGTCCAATTGCCGATATACACTACGATAACAGGCTCTTCCAAAATTGAGACGTGTCAAAATCACAAAACAACGAAAGACGAAGAGATCTTTGAAACATTTCCAGGACTACATGTACACCATTTCTGGTGAGTTTCTTATTGAAGCTGTTACAATTCTGGCTACAGTGTGGTCGCCTCTTCATCATTATTTCGACCCTTAGCCGAGATAATGAAGGGTTGCACATCTGCAATCATGATCTGAAAATTTCAAATGCGTACACAGGAATTTTAAGCTCGCTTTCAAACACTCGTACATCCATCCATGCCTACTTGTCCAAAAGCTCCTCTAAAATTCGAG
Source organism: Sclerotinia spermophila (assembly GCA_038090695.1). Lineage (NCBI taxonomy): Eukaryota > Fungi > Ascomycota > Leotiomycetes > Helotiales > Sclerotiniaceae > Sclerotinia > Sclerotinia spermophila. Next base: position 59,554 of record JBBMOJ010000235.1, on the reverse strand, counting down.
CTGCTTGGGAAATCAAGCGTATGATCATTCGATTACTTGCCTTAATACTCTCCATTCTTCAACGCCAAGTTCTCGATCATCTACTTGTCATTGCACGAGACGCTAATGAACGTTCTGTAAATTTCTTCCTTACCCCGCGTTTTTTTTTAAATTATCGCTAAAATTGTTCACTGTTCAGAAAGTGGAGTTGCAATACCCTAACTGCCTATCAAGAATTCAAGATTCTTGACCGCGCATAGCCAGTCAATATATACATGTGGTCTACCCGCCTGATTGTACGTGTCCCAACACCGTTGTACGACTACCTCGTCGTTTGGTCTGCTTTCTTACATCGGACACTTCGTTTCCATTATCATCCGGGCAACTCAACTCTCTTTGAATAAAATAATCAACTGGAATAACCACTCACTCTCTCAATCGTTACCCCTCTTTGATCGATTCAACTTCAAACATGTCACAAATATCATGTACCGAGTTACAGACACGCTCCGGTAGAAGTAATCAGAGCCCAAGTATCTATAGCAAAGGGGAGTGATAGTCTCCGAAATACAAATCTGACGGCTGTAGGATGTGGTACAATACATAGAAAAGTTTTAGCTTCCAAACGTAGAAACTATTGGGGAGACAACCATAATCTTTGAAGCTTAATCGGAGCTTGATCGTCTCTAGATCGCCCGGTGCCGATCTGAGTTTGAGCCGAAAGCTATGCAGTGGGTCTTAACACGAATGAGGCTCGATTTGGGCGCTAAATGGAAATAGAACTAATCGATATCACTGGAAAGGCATGACTAAAATATCTATTGGCATCCGAAAGCGAGCGAAGGATTCGAGTAGACAAGAGCAAGACGATGGATGATCCAACAAGCTAAAAATAATCGAAATTTGGAAGCTGATGGTGCACATAATACATAACAAAATGCATGATATTGCGACTCCATATTTTCTGATGGAGCAGTCAGAGAGCATCGAGGAGTCTGTTACTACACCTCCATAAAACCATTTCGAATGAAATTTATATTGAACCTTTATTCTTCTACAACAATAACAAAATCGTATCTTCTTTTTTCAACCCAGAGCATCCAAAGCCCCGCCTTTTTCCGGCTACCGATGCTAGTGAGACATGCCGATATATCCGACTCAGACCTGCAGCTAGCGCAATGCGAAGTGCGAAGTAATAAGTACCAGACCCAACATTTGCAAGTTTGCGACTTTGCGCAGTATACTCTGTAGTATGGGTTTAATTATACACATGCAGTGTTTGTATCTCAAACAAATTCCTTTATTCCTTGTACTCGACTGCAGTTCATCCAAACTAAGATCCTGTACGAAGCGTTTCAACCCCCAGTACAAAATCCTAAAGCATAAATCGATTAATTAGAGGATGCATGGACTCGTAGCAGTAGCACACCTCCAAAAATGGTTGATCAGTTTTTATAGGTAATTCTGAGAAGACTATAGAAATTTTTGTTTCAAAACAATTTGCAAAACAATTCGCAAAACAGTTCAATCAAAGCTTTAGAAACGATATTCATTTATTTTGCTTTGTTTTATAGTACAGGTAGATAAACTTTGAATATATTGATTGTATTTTGATGCTTAACAAACTCTCCCTCGGAACTTTCATGAAATTCAACATGAATTTAAATTTATATTCCAATATTGAGATTGATGAATTCTGGTACATATGGAAATGTGCTTTTTTTCAAAGCGTTTCGTGAATCCGTGCAACCACTAGCTCTAGTGATCCAACCTCACAACTTCTCAACCATCTGAAGATAACTCCAAGTGCATGGGACCATCCATTAGAGAATTTTACACCTCCCCTCCATGAACTATCAACATGGCTTTTCAAGCAACGATATTCATCCGATTTACAGCCACCGCTCACCCCAATAGCGAATTGTAGATGCGTATATCGTACGAGTTTATCTATTCGAGAGCGAGGGTACCGCTGCACTGTGCCAAGCAGCCAAGCATGTCTTGCTTGTATCACACGTAAAGGCTTACATCACAATTATATTGGGTCAAGTATGGATGAACCTTTGAAGGATCTCCGTGTAGTGTAGTGAGGCTGTGATGATTTGCAGTGGAGGGAGGTATAAGAGAGCATATGACCCCTTGGAGTGAATCTGTTTGTGGTGTTTGCTTACTATTGTATTTATTTTTCTTCTTCTTGTTTCAGAGAGTTCGATTGGAATCATCTCTTCCTCACTCATCAATCAGCATCCAAACTCCTCAATCTTCTATCAAAACCCATCAAAGTCCAATTCTTGAGCCAGGTTTCCGTTAATAAGGTCATTGCAAACCAAGATTAAATCCATTCAATACATAACCCCCAGAAAAACTATCTGAAAACATAACATGGTCGCCGCAACAAATCCCCGCACAACTCTCCACCCAGCCATGATCCGTCAACCGCCTGCTACGTATAACAACAAAGGACAAGATTTCGAAATGAGGGAGCCTGTACGTTCACGATTTTCTTCATTCCTCCCATCTTTTCCCACCCCCTCTAATCCTTCCCTTCCCTCCCTCCCTCTCCCCATGCTCAATCTCACACTAACCCCATCCCCTAGTCCAAACACGCCAACATGTCCATGTCGCCAACACCCACCGGCACACTTTCCCGTACCAGCAGTACCGATTCTCATTCATCTGGTACCCGTCACGCGGCAGGAAGTGTTCCTGTGCATCAAAGAGGCGGGGGAGGAAATGGAGGATTGTGTTGTGGAATTTGTGCCGGGTTGGCTTGCTTTGAATGTTTGGAGTGTTGTTGTTAGATATCAGATTGAGGGAAAGGGTGGAGATTGGGTCAACTATTGGATTTTGGGGTTTGGATAAATTTGGAGAATGGTTCACTTGTGATGGATTGGGAGCAATTGGGAAAATATCTCTGGTTAGGCTGTTTATGACTTTATGAAATGAAATGGATTGGACTTGGTACTTTTCGTATGAATTCATGATGTTCTACACGAGATACTAGGTTTGAAGCACGGTGGAGACTTCATGTTGTCCATTGGTATTGATTTAAAGGTAACTTTGCAAGTGCCATTAAACGAGTAGCGACTCGCATTTATATTTAGTTGAATCTGTTTCGGCTCCAGCTCTAAGTTTCTTAGACAAACTAAAAAACTGTAATTCATCCACTTGACCTGAGTAAATCAATCCTTGCATGTTCTCCACCGATTATGTGGCTGGTGTTTGCAATGTAGGCGCAACGCAAAGAATCCTGCTCTACTCATATGATATAGGAGAGTAAGAGCGAAACTTTTCCTTGAGTAGACAATGTACCACTAAGATTTTTGTTTTTCCTCTTCATCTTTAACCTTAAAATCTTGCTTTGCGGGTCTTTCTCCGAATATCGTACTGCCGACTCTGACTTCTCCGCTTCCTTGTCGGATTGCCTGTTCAATTGTTAGCTCTAGCATCATAGTAACAGTTCCCGAAAGCAGAGAGGAGGAGACTTAGGAAGACAAAAGAAACTTAACGTACCTCTTCAAAATCCTCGCTCATCCCCATACTTAATTCCAATCCCTCTACCCCCAATTCCTTCTCCACTCTATCTCTCTCCTCCCTCAACACTCCGAAATCCTCATTCTCCTCTCCTTCCTTCATATGGCTTCTAGCTATCGCGCCAATGGTCATAAGACCTACTAGTTTAAGATAAGGACATTCTTCAATGACATATTTACACAATTCGGTAGTGTCTTTTCCAGGGGAAACGCCTGATTTGGAGGATTCGCCTGAGGTATTGAGCTGAACGTGAACGTTTAAGGGAGGCGGGGGCGAGTTGGAATCAGCGGGCATGGGAAGGAGAGAGCGTCCCAGAGATAACTGAGAGGCTTTCTTTTGGGAATCGATCGAGGAAACAAGGTGGAGGTTGAAGACTGTGGAGGCGAGGGGTTTGCATTTATCTGATATTGGAGTAAGCATGAAGTTTTGGAAAAGGCGAGACGATTCGGGTTGATCGGAGAGTCTAGATAGGAGTTCCAAAGCCTACTCAGGCGTGGAAGCATTCATAATCTGTTCCTCAAAAGTATCATGTGACTCATCCCGAACTCAGCATCTCACTAATCTTTCCCGACGAACACAACTCAGAACACACAAACATGCAATAGAAAAAACTAGACGTACTACTCTGCAACCCTCCAATAAAATGCCACTTAATACTCCTCGGTAGAATCTCCGCCTTTTCCATCAATTCCTGTGCATAATTCTCTCCAAAATGTTCGACATTTGCCTGTTCATGAAGAGCTAGAATATCTGTTGCCGGCTTGAGTTTAGATACGGCAACTAATCTTACCTGGGTTCTGCGTCAGTATGTTCGTGAGTAGATTGTATCAAACATGTATGTATAGCTAAACAGAAATAACAGTGAGAAGGATGCGAAAGATAGGCACGTGTATGTATAGATGATTTGATACAGGTGAGGGGCAAATGAACATACATTTCTGGTTCCGGCGGCGTTGGTAACACGTTCAGAGACGGATTGGAAAGCTGAGATGAGAGTTTTGGCCCGGACTGGGTCGCATGTGAGCTTCATTTTTGAATTCAGGTTGAGTTTTTGTTTTTTGTTGGCTGTTGATTGTTGATTTGCTGGATTTCTAAAGAGGTTTGTCAATTATTCTCGGCCTTTCGATGAGGAGTTTATCGATAAGAATCTAGATTGTGGATGGAGCGGAGCGGGATTACTTGGCATTGCGAAAATGAAGAAAGTCAGGAACCACATTTATTAATAAGGGCACGAAAGATTTCACCAGATAAACAAATTTCTATTTCGATAAAGGCTTGTCGTTTCCGCAGCAAACAAAGTTGAGGCCAGGGGTTTTCCTTGTTTGGGACTTTGGGAACCAGATGAATTGTGGATTCATCGTATGTCACTGTTGATGTGTTCCATGTGTTCGAGACCAAAATGGATGGGCGTGGTGAGGGTAGGTGACTAAAGGCCCAGGAAGGAAGAGGCACAGAATATTTCTGTTGGCGATACGTACCTACTTAGACGTAATGGCTGATGAGCTGGTGAGCTAAGTGGACAGATGGATGTTGGAAGTTTGAGGTCGAAATGGTCGAGATGGGCCAAATTTTAATGATTGGAATGTTGGGAGGTCAAGTGGTGGCTTGGATTCAAAGGAAGACTTTCAAAGTTAAGGATTTAATTATTCTGGCGCAGAAGATGCATGTGGGTTTGAATTATTGAGGTTACAGTATCTATATGCATAGATATTCAAGTACATGAGTATATGAGTATATGAGGTTGAAGGGGGTTTGTTTTAATGGAGTACAGTTATGTATATGTATGACAATATACACTATTCTTGAAATGATAAAAGCACAATTTGGATGTTCTTTTTTGTCTTGTTACATCGTATGTTGGAAACTGTTTCCACTGATGTAAGACTTATATTACCTGCGTACTCCAATTTATTACACTGGGCTCTGGGGTTATGTTCCATTCAAGTTTCCACGATCCAACAGACTGGAGCATTATTTCCCAAGATGACGATAATTTTGGACCCTCTCTCGAGCCTCTATCGTCATCCTCCAAAGTAGTAGCTGATGTGGTCGATGGATCTACCAATTTTCCCACATTTTCGTTCTAAAGATGTATATCATCGACGAACCCAATTCACGATTCGATCCGAGAGTGGCCGTGTAAGCCATTTGAAGATCCGCACTGTTCAGTAGCTTGTTTTTCTTGGATTTGGATTTGGAGGAAATGGGGATTGATTGTTGGAATTGCACTTTTGTAGATTGTAGATTCTGGACTTACTCCGTAGACTTGGACTTGGACTTGGACTTGGATTTGAATTTGGATTTGTACGTGGACAATGGAGCACCCAGTGACACGGTAGGTTATACAAAGACTTCAAGAACTATCACTTCTTCTCTCTAAATCTTAAAGTGTTCTAATTACAGACACATGCAAAATTCTTCTTTTAGTTCATCATCATCATCATCATCATCCATTACTCTATACTTATTCCGTATACGAAGTTTACTAACCTATCATATTGCGGAGGATGCCCCTTGAACGCCATCGTGAAACTCGTAAGGCCAAAAGAACTTTACCCTGATTAGTAATTGCCTCCTGCATAGCTCTCTCTTCCTGCATTCTTTTTTTTGTCCCAGATCTTTGTTTGTTTGTATGTATGTATGTATGTATACTCTCACTCTGTAATAAATTTATTTTTTAAGGAGAATGAGCAGGCCAAGGCCAGCCTTCTTAAAACTGTAAAATATTAGAGGTTGAATTCTTTCTTGTACATACGATGTACAGAGGAAGGCCTTTTTCCTTGGTGTTTCGTATTCTTCTGATAACCGTGGTGGCCCATTAGAAATTCTATTCCTATTGGCTATCATGACCATGCGTGGCTGTCAGTACCTTGCATTCTTGAATCTCGACCCTCCCCTCCCCTCCCTCCTTTGACCCCTTGAACATGTTCCGTGCCTTTACAACCAAAATGTTGAACCCCAGCATTGAGAAAATTTATTAGATGGAATTTTGGTAAATAGGTATAGATATGACACCTTATAACAATTTATCCTCTGTAGACAGACTCTTTTCAATCTTTTCAACCTTTTCAAACCTTTGCTCCATTTTTCTTCTGTTCACGGGACGAGATTTATATCTTCAGCTTTCTCCACAAGAACTCTTTCAGTCTCCTCTCTTCTTGTCAATCTTTACCTTGTATGTCCCGTTCCCCTTCCTGCTCTTAGATCTTTCATCATCTCGAGAAACGGAATAGAAGAGAAGAGAAGAGAAGAGAGAAATCGATAATACACACGAATCGAATTTCTATTACGAAGAAACTTCTTTCAATTCTTTTAATAGATTCATTCCAAACTATTCTTCTTTCTCTCTTTCTTTCCACCTTTTGGACTTTTGTTTCCTCAATTTCATTGTTCAAATAGTTGGTTCCTATTCTTCTGTTGGAATTAGCCAGATACTATCCAACTGCACAGTCTTCGGGCTGTTGATCAAACCCTCTCGAACACGCTCGACGCGAGTTATACGAATGAAGGCCATCCATTGAATTCATTGAATTCATGCCTTCGTTTCGCAGACTGTCAATTGATCAAAGTCTGCTAGAATTATCTTTTGAGATTCACTACCTACACACAATTTGTACAAATCATCACTTCATTTTTAATTTAGTTTTACCGTGAGACGGGCAACCTTTCACAACAAATCTTATCTTCCCCGCCACTTATTCAATTCCAGATCTCAAGGAAGATCTGTGATTCTACGCTTGCTTCCTCCACAGGAATATCATACTTTTCGATTAAATGTCACTTCGCTCCCCTCGATCACCAACAGATTTTTCGCGGCGTGGCTTTCGGCCCATAGACGGCAGCGATATGACCGAAAACATCCCCCTCACACAAGTGAGAACTGCAACCTCTTCAACAGGAGCACGAAAAGCCGGAGAAGGAATACTAGCAGGAAGTTCAGAGAATGATTCTGGCAAAGAAGATGAAAAGCAAGGGATGTTTAGAAAAGGACTAGCCGGCAGGAGGAAAGTCCATCCCTCTAGAAGAGGAACAAATGGGGAGGAGATTTCTGTCAATGGCTTGGGCAGATTTTACAACACAGTCGTCAATTTCTCGGTCGTCACTCGTTACATGTTTTATGTCGCGCCAATTGGTATCATGCTCGCCGCACCAATCGTCATCTTCGCTGTCTTGTACCCAACGGCGACTCTTGGGAAAATGAAACTATACTTGTTCTTTAGTTGGATTGAGATTATTTGGCTTAGTATTTGGGTTTCGAAGTTATGTTCTAAAGCCATACCATACATCTTCATGTTTCTATGCGGAGTTGTCAGCACTGGCGTTCGGAAGTACGCATCTATCCTGAGAGCCTTGGAAATTCCATTATCCTTAGTTGGATGGGCCATTACCATCTTGGTTACCTTCACGGCCTTGACAACTAAAGAATTGAACAAACTGCACAAAAATGGCAAAGATTATGATGGCACCATGGATCCCTGGGTTAACACGATGAAGCGTGTTCTCATACCTACTTTGATCTCTACAATCTTACTGTTGGTAGAGAAACTCATCGTTCAATTGATCAGTGTCAATTATCATCGACGCTCCTTCGATGGACGCATCAAAGAATCAAAACACCTCATTCACTTGCTGGGTCTCCTCTACGAAGCCTCCCGAACTCTATTTCCAATGTACTGTCCCGAATTCGCGGAAGAAGACTACATTATCAGTGACAGCATTGAAGCCGTACTTCAAAAGACGAACAGGAAACTATTGGGTCATAGTAGATCCGGTTCGAATGCACCAATGAAGATTATTGGAGATATTGGTCGTTTTGGTGACAAAGTAACCTCAGTCTTTGGAAACATTGCATCTGAGATCACCGGAAAGCAAGTTTTCAACCCCAACTCTGCTCACTCTGTCGTAATTGAGGCTCTGGAAAAGACCAAATCATCCGAGGCATTAGCAAGACGTTTATGGATGTCTTTCGTCGTTGAAGGCAAGGATTCTTTATCTGCAGAAGATCTCGAGGAGGTCCTCGGCGCTGGTCGCAAGTTGGAAGCCGAGGAAATGTTTCAAGCTTTGGATAATGATGGAAATGGCGATATCTCTCTTGATGAGATGATCATGAAAGTAGTGGATATCGGTCGTGACCGAAAATCGATTGCAAACAGCATGCGAGACGTGGGACAGGCCATTGGTGTTCTTGATCAGGTTTTGCTCATCATCGTTCTCATTATTGTCATTTTCGCCTATAGTAAGTTTCAAGCTTTCTTAAGAATCCAACAGCAGGGCAACTCTCTAACCATTTGAATAGTTGCTTTCCAAGATACTGGTTTTCTCGCCACATTAACAACCGCTGGCACAACTCTCTTGTCTCTATCTTTCGTTTTCGCAGCGACTACTCAGGAATTTCTCGGTTCTTGCATCTTCCTTTTCGTCAAACATCCATACGATGTCGGTGACCGCGTCGATATTAGTTCTGAATATCTTGTTGTAGAACAGATCTCCTTGCTATTCACCATTTTCAAACGCATCGACAACATGAAGATGGTACAGGTACCCAACATTGTACTCAACAACCTCTGGGTTGAGAACATTACTCGTAGCAAGGCAATGAAGGAACAGCTCGACATGTACATCTCCTTTGATACTACCCTTGAGGATATTGATCTCCTTCGCACGGAAATGGAAAATTTTGTTCGTCACCCAGACAACGCTCGTGACTTTCAACCGGACATTGTATTGGAGGCGGTGGGCATTGGAAGCATGGATAAGCTCCAACTGAAGGTCGAAATCAGACATAAGTCTAACTGGCACAACGAGACAGTTCGTGCGGCTCGTCGCTCCAAATTCATGTGTGCTCTTGTTTTGGCCTTGCGCAAAATTCCAATCAACGCTCCTGGAGGTGGTGGAGATGTCCTCGGTGGACCTGCCAACCCCAACTACTCTGTCTCTGTGACAGACGAATGGGCCGCCGAAGCACGGGATAAATCATCATCCACTAAAGACTCAAAACGCCTCATACCCACGAAATCTCTTAAAAATACAAACCCAGATCTTGGTCCAATAGATACAGAGGAAGAGGCCGCGGAGCATTTGAATGCAAGGCGCCCAGGTTTAGACTTCGCACATAGTAACAGTTATAATGATAACGATGATAGATCGACCTTGGGAGAAGATCTTTTCGACCAATACGGCAATCAAAGGACATCTCTCATGAAAAGAGCGAGCACCCGAGGTAAACGAAAGCCTGGAGAGCATTTACCAGCGAATGCATTTCGAACGTCTTCCGGTTTTAGCGTTACAATAGACGGACCTTCAGGATCAGGAACTTACGGAAATTCGTTCATGAATGAAGGCTCTTCAGCTTCCACTGAGTATAATTCGTCATATGGCAATGGAAGTGGCTATCAAAAATACACTACATCCCCTGTAAATTCTTTGGGTCAACTCGGACGTAATACATCTGTTGCTTCGAATAGAAGTCAAATTGGACCCGATGGAGCTGGTATGCCATCAACGACATCGCTATACCCATCATATTCAGCAGGACAACAATCTGCCGGTGTAGCCTCAAATTTGGCCGCGAGCAGCACATCACAAGCTGCCGCGGGTCGAACTTTAGTTGGTGGTGCACCAGCAAGCCGAACGAGAAGTGGTACCACAAGTGGTAGTCGACCAAATGTTGAAGATATAGAAGAGTAGATGTAGAGGGCGAAGTAACAGAACATCGACTGGATGAGGGATAGATTTCTTTTTTTGCATGGTCGGGAGTCAAACATACTATACCCGAATATTTTTGTTGATAATTGATGCATGGATTGGCAAAACGATAACGAATTTGAATGAAGTATTTTCTAGATAACGTGCTTGCTATATCAGCTTCGCTATTTTCTTTAGATTGGACCGGGTCGTCAAATTAGAACCATAAACTGGTTGGAGATTTATGAATGAAATAGGTATTTCACGCAATTTCACGCAATTTCTTGAAAACTCGGCTTTGGAAATCATTTTACATATTGAGATGCAACATATACATTTGACAAAGTAATCGTCGGGAAACGCCGCCTTTTTGAATACTCTTAGATCTCACCCCAAGATTTAGTGAAATCTTGAAGAGAATGATGAGGTGTGCGAACCATGCGCCGCATAATAGTCACGTGATATTCCACCTAGATTTCCCTGGTCAGGCTAGCGTCTCAGCTTTGTCTGCGAGCCTTCAATGCAGCATTTCATTGCTATCAAGCCAGTATCACTACACCGAACATACTCGCTTTTTAAAACGAGACGATCTGTTCTTATATTTCGAGATAAATCACGGTTCGTTAATTGATATCAGAAAGTAGCGTCTACAGACGAACTCACTGATTGAATTCACGAATTATTCTGGCTATCGTACCAAGGAATATCTATTTCAGTATCCTAGTCACGTGTGAGTTTTGGACAGCTGTATCGCGCGTGGAAACACGGTGTAGGTGTACTCTACGGGCTAATAGGCTTGAAGGGTTGGTAGAGCAGGCGTTGGGATATTTGTGAATAAAACTATGGACCAGAGAGCTACGATGGCGAGAGGTAGTGGGGTGGGAGAGACGAATCTTGCGAGGAACACACCGCCGGGTGCTTCAGGTCTATTGGGAGCCTCTGGATTGGCAGATCCTCCTGGGATACTAAGGAATCCAGAGGCAAGACAATGGAATACGGACATTCCGAAACATTTACCTCATGAAAAGGTTTTCCCAATCCAGATTGGGACGGAACTATTCCGGTTGAGCGGTGCTAGTTTGAGTTCTGATGGTACGTATTCATCATTTTCCGCACTTCCTGATTGTAAATAAGATAATGGGAGGATGAGAATTTCAGGATGAGATCAAAGGCTAAGAAACCTAGAGCACCCTCATACTTTTCCCAATATTTTCAATGTCAATTGAGGTCAGCGGAAGAAAATGGAAATGATCCAAATAAAGCTGTTAGGACCCTTTACATTGATAGAGATCCTATCACATTTAAAGATATATCACTTCACTTGCAAGGATACCATGTTACACCGAGGGATGCAAGTCATTTTGTTAAGTTATTTGCCGATGCTCAATTCTACTCATGTTTGTCTTCCCCGCTTGTCAATTTGATGATTTATGTTAATACGAGACAGTACCAAGATTGATCTCTCAGCTATATGAAGAAAACATCTTCATAACGGTTGGAAATCAAGAATTCCAAATCCCCCGCGAGCTATTTTCTGATCCCGGAAACAGTCCAAACTACTTCTCCCTGGGCTTCGCTGTCTTTTTCAGCTCCCCTACTGAGCTATTTCCCGGCCTAAATAGAGAAGGTCTTCTTCGACCACCGTCTATTCTCCCCCCATCAGTACCCAACCGTTCTTCAAAAACGTTTTCCGAGCTTCTTCATCTTCTCCGCGGTTACCCACTTGAAATCCGCAGTCCAGAACATCGTGCCGAACTCTTACGAGATTGTCGATATTTTCATCTCAAAGGTCTTGAACAAAAACTCATTCCTCATTCTATTTCCTACAATCTACTACGTAAAAAATCTGAAATCACAATACGACTCCTAGATATCAGACAATCTGGCCTCTCTATCTTGGCAGATATCTCCTCATCTACCGCTCCTTTTTCCGAACCTCTCACCTCTCCAAATTTACCCTCAACATCATCTATAGGTTACGTAAACTATCAACGTCCCTTCGCCGATTCATCGCCCTGCGAGCTTGTCCTCGAGATAGGTGGTTCGGCTACTTTGCTTCATTGGAATACTATGCGCTTGGAATTCTTTGGAGAAACGAAAATGCGGATGGGTAAATTATTGGAAGTTGTTGCCACGAAACTCAATTTGCCGGTTAAACAACACTTAGAACTATTGGTGAGAAATGGTGGCGCGAGCAGTGAGCCGGCTAGTCCGGGAAAGAGCGGATTGAGTGAGGATATGGTCAAGGTAGTTGTTGGAGAAGAGTGTGGGGTGGTGTGTGATGGGAAAGTTGTTGATTTCAATGAGGCTATGGATGAGTATTCTAGTCTCGGTAGCCAAGGAAGTGGTAAAAGGAGGAGAATAGGAGATGGGACTGCGCTTGCGGCAAATCCGAATGTAAGCTTGGGGGTACTGAAAGACGAAAGCTGGATTATTAAATCGGGACAGTGGAGACTGAGAGTTCAGAATCATGGCGGCGGCTTGCAAGGGGTGGGGATGGGAACGGGACTGGGGGGAAAGTCTTTGGCGAATGGGAAGGCGGAGTGGGAATGTGTGTTGGTGGCTGTAAGATTGGATGCTGTTAGCGGGGAAAGGGGGAGGAACTTGGGGAGGGGCTTCTTGGGTGAGTAAGATCTGCGGTGCGGCAAGAATCACAGAGTGGAAGGAGCAGATAAAACGAAGAAGGAAAAAAATTTGAATTTTTAAGGGATGGTAATGTGGGTTAGGGATTGGTATATAGGATAAAGGGTGAATTTTGAGGCGGCTATGGATATGTTTTTACAGAGCCGTGAAAGTAAATACTGAGTAGCTATGCCGTAATCTTCGTTTGGTTAATTTTCTCCGAGAACGAAAGGATGTGTATGGTATCGATTTGAATAAACGAAATGCATCACCAAATGTACGCACGCACATGAGTATGGCATGCGTCTTGCGTGGAAGATCCATGAATACCTAAATCGGTACTCACTCAGAGTGGATATTCGACTCGACATTTTGTTTGAAAATCTGGCAATCTAAATATTTGTACTAATATCTATCTGGGCATTACTTGTACCGGGAATTAAGATTATGAACTATGAAATATAAACAACCAACACGAAATATACTGTTCTCATACATTCCCTCTTCGCCATCTTTAAGGATCCACTGCGTCGGAGCCTCCGGCTTTATTCGCCCCACCCCACCTGTAATACACATGATATCGCGGCCAATGGCAACCAGGACCAGCGATCTCTCTCGCATAGCGCTCTCGTTGTTTGCCGCTCAAAGCCGCCGTCCATGTTTCGGGCCAGGTTTTGCAGGGTACCTGGGGGATTTAGTGGTCTGGATGAGTGGGTGGCGAGGTAGGGACGGGGGGGGGACGTTTGGGGTGTTTTGAGGACGGAGTTTGTATTGGTGGCGTTCGTGCTTGCTGGGGAAGACGCCTTTGGGATGAGATGTTAGGTGGCTCATTTTGGGATGGTGGAGGCAATGTATTTGAATGAGACGGACAGTGAGGATGGGTTTCGGGGGGGGAGGGGTTTGAATAGATAGAGTGCGAAGTTTATTGTCAGGAAGCCGGCCGGATTCTTTAGGGAGCTTAGAGATAAAGTAGGAGACCGAGAATAAGAGGAGTGTGCAAGCCGTGAAGCTAGAATCGAGGAGGAATAAGGTTGGTGGTGTCGGAGATTTCTGCTGAGGCTTGAAAGGGCACGGTAGAGTACTAGAAGAACCCCGATGTTTAACTATTTATTGTCAACTATTGCTGTGAGTGTTGTAAGATGTATGTAAAATGTACAGAAAAAGTAAGATTGAGAGGGAATTGAACCCTTTTGTGAACCAGAAAATGCGCTGAAGAATGAGTAGATTCATAGATTTACTGGGATCTGAATCATAGATGACTCTTCATGGGTAGTTTAATCACTGATGGAGTAAATGCACAAATCACCATCTATTGATGGCGGTTATTGGAACAGTGACTTGTAGACTGAGATGGACCAATATTAATGCACAAAACAACTATCGGCGTTGAATTTGTAGAGGTCACCCCTTTGGTTATATTCGAGTTTGTTTGTGGGTTTGGAATAGTTCTTGAATCGACTTGATTTGCAGATTTTGTAATTAATGTAGTTGATTTTTACATGTTGCCAGAACGACGCTCTGTATATTAGAAAATAGATCCTGTGATTATGAATAATCTATTTTTTCCTGCGTTTTGGAACTCTTGAAGCGTTCTGGCATGATTCATGTGACTGTGACAGGAAATATAAGAACAAGATGTTTGTTGGCAATGTTGAAACATAGAGGTTCTTTCGTATGCCATTTTCTTATATCTATGCACTTGCGTTGCGAAATGAAAATAAGTCAAATGTAGCTAATATTGTCAAGGTGTTTCGCCTGAGAATATTGCTCGGTACTTCATTATGTTCAAAAGTAGTAGAGAGAGGGTTCAGTAGCCATTATATCTTTTCGAAGAGAACTATCTCAATTATTCAGATCGAGTTGAGGGGTTTGCAATTGCAAGCCTTCAGACCTCATCACTAACCAATCTCATGCACGGGGCTGGAGATACGTGGTGTAGTGGTAATTAGTTGGAAGTACGGAACACATGATTACATAAATCATTTTATTGTGCACGAGTATAGGTACAGGAAAACCCGAGTGAAGAGGGTACACAGAGTATACTCCGTACGAAAAAAAACAAGCACAGTCTATCTGGAGTTCTGGATTCTGGGACGCATAGTAAACGACATTTTGATTTGGATTGGCAGCCAAGACTAATTCCCCAGCTTTTGGACCATCTCAAAACTATGTAAGATTACCTCGGAACTTTGAGACGGAAGATATGGAGAGAAAATCTTCGCACCCCGCCTTACTAGTAGATAGAACTTCTTTACGTATGGCGGAGGAAGGATCTAAACATGATCTTTCCCCGCAGTATTACAGTATATGTGATGGTGTAAAAGGGCTGGCTGAGTGGTAGATGTTGAAGTGTTTGCCAACTCAAGGTACAGTAGTGTGGTCAATAGTTTTCGGAGATCACTCCCTAGAGAGTTTGGGTTAGAGTAATGTGACCACGGTGGACTATCATGACATAAAGATTCATACTCCGCAAAATCCTTCACGGCAACTTGTCTATCAGTTAAGTAAGACTCTTGGTATCGATACGAACGGGGTATGAAATACGACCTCAATAATTTCAGTGAGAACGGTATGGTATGTATGTGCTGCCTAAGAAGTGAGAAAATAATAATGGATTTTCCATAAACTTCTTGAATCCTACGGTGGCATGACTGTGTTGGAATAATATTCAAGGTAGGTCAATCTCATCATGGAGAGCCTCGCATAGCAAGATTGAAGGTAGATATTGAAACAACATCTTCATGCCTCGGTTGATTATATTTGCGTTTTTGGAAGTAAAATCGGTCCCCGTATTCTTTATTTACATCAATCTCCTCCTTTCTCCTTCTGGGCAACATTATTCCTTGTAAATCTCTAACAGAATCGTCACCCCCGTCCGAAGAATTTTATTTCCAAGCATAAATAGCATCGTTTGGACACACGCTTGCCATGCCTTGCCTTAATGAGCTGCCAAATGCGGATTCTACCGCCGCTCACAACGTTAGACACCGGTCTTGAACCAGACTTGCGAGTACAACGTTTGCACACCAAGGTTTTCTAGGATGGCAGTGCATGCTGAAGGCTAGGATTTCATGCACCATGGGAGGTTGAAAGTGATCGCTTTCTTGATTTTAACCTAACAGTCTGGGGCTTACCCCTCAAAGGTAGAGAATTTCAGGTACAAGAGGATGCATATTTCTTTGCTCCCTAACACCCTTTAAAGATGGGCACTACCGACCTCTTACCTGCCTACCTCCTTCTTTTCTCACCCCTCTCTGTTTGTGCTACCGTCCCTCACTGTTCGAAGTCTTCTTTCTGAGGTCCTGAAGTATGAAGGTTTCAACATTCTTGATCTCTGCCATCGCAGCATCGGCGAAAGCTTCAGCCCATCTGCAGAGCCGTGAATCGAATTGGACTATTGGGCAAACGGTCCAGACAAGCAGTGGGCCAGTCAACGGACATGCTGCATTGAATGAGTCTCAAGTATCCGAATACTTAGGAATTCCGTTCGCCAAACCGCCAATTGGGGACCTAAGATTCGCTGCTCCAGTTGCATATGATGGTACTGCAACTATCAATGGTACCAGTTTTGTAAGTCAAACCATCGAGGAACTTACATCTCAACGAATTGCTGACACAATGGTAGGGCTATACCTGTCCTGCTCAAACGACCACATATAACACTACCCTAGTCGCACAATCAAATGTTTCTTTGGCGGTAGGAAATGCAGTTCTGCAGGCAGTTGGAACTCCTTCGACAGCACAAAGCGAAGATTGCTTGACGTTGAATGTGTGGACGAAGCCACAGACTGGCGACTCCAAAAAGGCTGTGTTAGTATGGATCTATGGAGGCGGTTTCAATAGCGGGTCCACTTCTATCCCAGCGATGAATGGAAAACACATTGCAGAACAAGAGGATGTGATTGTGGTGTCTATCAAGTAAGTCGTTAAGTAACTCGAAACTTCAGAGCTTCGCTGATCAAGAATTAGCTATCGACTCAATATCTTTGGTTTCCCAGGAGATCCGAGCAGTCCCGCCAACGTCGGACTTCTAGATCAAAGATTGGGCGTGGAGTGGGTTCGTGACAATATCGAAAACTTCGGTGGTGATGCATCTCGTATCATCCTATTCGGACAATCAGCTGGTTCAGCATCCGTAGACTTTTACAACTATGCTTGGGTAGAAGACCCTATCGTTGCTGGGTTCATTCCAGAATCAGGTACAGCACTGAGTTGGGGCTTGCCAAATAAAGCAGAGAATGTTGCTCTAGCTTGGTATAATGTAACTGAAGCTCTGGGATGTGGGGGTGCATCCTCTAGCAATGTTACGGCTTGTATGCGCACAAAATCTGCAACGGAAATTGTTAACGGTATATCCGCCACGTCAGGATCTGGAAGTACTTTGGGAAGCTTTGGTCCTACCATCGATGACATTGTAGTCTTTTCCAACTATACTGAACGCTCATTGGCCGGAAACTTCACAAAGAAGCCACTGCTAATTGGAAGCAATGATAATGAAGCCGGTTTGTTCATTGCCACAAGCTCCTTGCAAGGTCTAAGCTATCCTGATGCCTTCTGGCAACAATTCAACTTAATCAGCTTTACCTGCCCAAGTGGTTACCGCGCGAACCACTCAATTCAAGCTGACGTTACCACGTGGCGTTATCGCTATTTTGGTTCCTTCCCCGACACAATGATCATTCCTAATGCTGGGGCGTGGCATTCCGCCGAAATCCCTCTTCTTTTTGATACAAACATCGCCGATCCTCCCGAGACAACCGAGCAGACAGCAATCGGAAAATATATGCGTGGGGCATGGGCTGCGTTCGCCAAGGATCCTGAAAATGGCTTGACGAATTATGGATGGCCAAAGTATGAGCCTGGAAAAGATACGCTCATCAGATTGGCATACAATAACCAGACTGGCATAAATGCTGCGAATCCATCTTTATATGATGCGGATTGCCCCCTAGCAGCCGCTGCTAGCACTAGTGCAAATGGCTCATCGTCAACTTCGATCGGGACTTCGACAAGCAGCTCGAGTTCAGGCTCTGCACCCGCAACTGTATCTTCTTCCGGGGCAGGAAGTTTAGAAATTGGTTTCATGGGCTTGTTGGGGGCAGTGGGAATTGGAATGACTTTCTTGTTGTAATGTCTAAGGAAGGTGAGGCGGTTATGTTGTAATCTTCAGCTGGACAGTACATGGGAAATAAATGAAAAAAGATTATTTTGTTTCTTAAAATCACGCTTTTTTTTAACATGCGAGTGTGTATACAACCATTTTCCTCCGCAATTTATCATAATATTAAAACGAACACCGTCTCGCCGCACACGAACTATCTTCGCATTTCCGATCCGGCTGACCTATCTCCCAATGCAAGGGTATCTCTAAGAAAACGTGAAAGCCAGGCATAAATATACAAAGTCCAGAATCTACCTAATTTCCTCCGTCCGCCTACTTCAGAACTCAAACGTCGGGTGGTGGATTTGGGCCGCGGCCGTTCGTAGATAGGATTTAAAAGTTGGATGGACTCCAAGAACGCACACTGCCGTCAATGCAAGGTGCGCTGCATCGTCTGAGGTCAGATGCGAATCGACTGTGAGCTTTTTCACTACCTTCGGTGCGAAGTGCTTCAGAACGTATTTCCTCGGCCGCAGATTTGTGAGAATGACCACTACCACGGAGACTGCAGGGTTGCAAGGAGCGCCCCTTGAGGGATGTTGAGGGGTATTTGTTTGCGGATATGGAGCTTGACATTGAAAGAGACTGGTAAGCCTGGCCGGAATCAACATTCGATTGTTGTTCCAAAACAAATGCTCCAAGTGTATCTTTACTTCTCACGATAGTCTCCTCGTTCTCCGCCACAAATTTGTGCAGCGCTTTCGCTACTCTTTTTATGTGTACAACTTCATTTTAGGCGATCATATTCGTTTGTCATTGCTTGGAGTCTTGGGCCTCAAATCTCAACTCAGCTTCTCTAATCAACTCCATCGCTTCCGTTCTTCCCCGAGAAGTTTTATTGTTGTCATCTGCCATTATCCAATGTCGATACAGCATAGCTATAACATACAATGCGCGCCATTCACACAGCCTTATATCTTTGTCGTACTTTTCGATGCACGCTAAGCACCAACTGGAGAGTATGGCCCAACTAACCTTGCCTTCTTTATTCCATTCTCGGCCCGCAGAATGAAAGCTGGAACTCTGGTTGGTGCTATACTTCCCAAGCTCGGTTGGTGCCTTGGTCACATATCTTTCTTTTCAATGCATTCATAGGGGTAATATGTGTAGGTCTGGGTCGAATTTGCCATTGAAGCGAGCGGTGACGGTGGCTTTAGCGGGGTCTTCGAGCTGCGTGTATTGTATACAGTGATTCTCGATGGCATCGAGGTTTATGTCTACAGAACTCTTGCTAGAGAATGACGGCATGATGAAGGCCAAGTATGTATTTGAGGATAAAATCTATTGGAAAGTGTATGAACAATAGTGAATGACCTTAAGTCACATGACTAGGGTTAGCAACCTAGTAAGCGAAAGCGGAGGCGCTAGCCTCGTAGCAATCCATATTCATGGATTGTCCACCTCAATAGCTAGCTCCTTAGACAGAATACAATATATGACAATTAGGACCTACGAATAGTGGGTACTACGTCATCTGTATCCTCCTCGAAACGAACAGAAAGGGTATGAGGTTGGTTATCTGTTGTTAGTTTTATGCAAATGTTGCGGAATTCTCGAGAAGTAAGGAAGAATACAGAAAGGGAACTCAGAGGGGGAACTGAATTTTTTGTTCACAAAGAATCCGCCTAGTGAGAACTTATTTGCTCTCCATTTTGACGCATCTCATCAATTCGTAGCGAATTATTCATTTTATTTGCCAGGAATACTCAAGTGAGGACTCATTTGCTTATTAGTCATAGCGGACTTCATCCTATCCTGTGATTTGTTTATTTTGTATATTGGGGGAGTAATTGAGCAAGATTTACTCCGAGTGGGGTAGAGGAGGAGGTCGTCAGCTGGTGTATTGAATGGGTCTTTTAGGCGATTCATACGGGAGGGAGGTGCAGAATATAGTGAGTTGAAGCTGCGATAATGGAGAAGACTTTCGATGGAAAGCGAAATCATACGAGCAAGGCATTTGAACGTTCAAGTTGGAATGGGAAACGAAGCTACAATGTTTAACCTAAGATAAAGAATCGGGGAGTGACGACTTAGAGGGTTAGGGCTACGAGAACGAGCACGTGTTAAAGTGGGTAGTCACCCGCCGCGCTCTAAGAGGGGGCTACTTCCTATAGCTCGACTCTTGGCTTTCTATTTAAATTTTCAATAAAATGTGTCCTTTTCACTTCTTGGTGTAAAACCAAACCAAACATTTCCTCGATATCATTGTACTCATCACTGCTTTTGCAATCTATTGTTTATCTGATCGACAATATCGACATAGGCATATCTGATTCACATCTACTTCTTCCCTCATAGATAACCCTGCCAGGAAAGCTTGCCAATATATAGATCGGAGGACCTGTCTTTAAAGCATTTCAAAGCATACTTTTAAACAGGCAATTTGTCAGTGGTTCACAACTTGATAAATACGCCTTGAAACGAGGACATCTCTTCTGTGGCCCGATACTTCTTCTCTAGGTTTTTTTCTATCGTCAATTGAAGGATTCCTAAATTGAGATGGAAGGATTGATAGAGAAACGAGAGGACCAGGTGTCAAAAAATTACCATTGGGAAGAATCTGGAAGAATTCTTGGAAACAATATATTTGACGGTGGACCCAAGCCGAAAGGAAAATCGAGATTTCATGCCGGTCCCGATCCTAAAGGAAGTGATGAAGACAAAAAAGGCGCCCGACAGGATTATGCGCCGTCTTTGACTCAGCACCGGGAGAAGAATCAGGCTGTATCGAAGGCTTCTGTAGGGAGACTGGATAACGATATTTTGCGCCAGCGCAACACAATCAACGTACATTCACGATCGAATCTTCCGAATCTTCCGAATGAGGTACTCGAAATGATTCTTAGCATCCTATTAGCTCCACAGCTAGCTGAACCTCCTTCGACAATTCGCGAAGAACCACCTCTTGATCAGCTACAAAGAATTGAGGATTACGAAGAGAGCGTTGAAACGATACAGAGTCTGCGATTGGTATGCAGACGACTTCACGATGTCAGCTCACCCTTTCTTCTTCCCTCAATACGCGTCGAAATGACCGTAGAATCCCTTACGCATCTTGACATGATTTCTCGTCATCCTACTATCAGTAGAGGTGTCAGAACTGTAAGGGTTATTACTGCTTGCTTGGACCACGTGCTAGCTGATGATTTCGTTTTATTCCGATCTCATAAGTTCTTGTGCTTGCGTGATTACCTGGACGATTTTCGTGAAAACAACAAAACAGAAGAGGACGAAATCAAGCTATGTAAGAAATTAGCTAAGCGGTTCGTGGGGTCGCCGTCGTCGCTCGAGCCACCTAATAGTACTGTGGCTCGAAATTTCTACAGTGAAGCTCATAAACGGTACCAGCAGCTCTTTGCAGAACAAGAAATACTAAGAGAAGAGGGAACGTTTCTCGACACCATTGCAACTGCGATCGCTCGAATGCCGAGGGCAACAACGCTTCACATTCACGACAAGAACCGCTATGGAGAGCTTGAGCATCGTTCTCATCCACATCTTTATCCAACTACGCTATCAGTCTTTGAATACGCCCAGGATGAAGATTTATTAATCGAGGACATTATCCAACCAAACTTTGGTTACGCTTCTGGTGCTCACCCGGAATATTCATACCCTGGAAAGGATACGAGTTGGAGCTCACCGTCCGCTCAAATGCTTCTTAAGCTTCCAGTCGCTATCCACAAGGCTGGTAGGTCACTCAAAAACATCAGTATTGAGATCAGCCGTCCTAGCGATTTCGACACTTTAGCCTCATCTGAGGACCTCGAAGAGCTTTCAGCTGCAACACAGCAGCTAAAGCATTTCACATTCTTTTGCCTACCAGCAGGTTTCCAAGAATTTGAATGGCCGCCCACGAGATTAAATGACCTGGTCAAATACCTTTCTGCAATTTTGAACACGAATTCTCTGGAAAAACTCGACATCAATATGGGATACCTCGATACAGGGCTGGGTGCTCCATCCAACGACCTCCCCGATCTATCGGTGCCTTCTCTAGGACCCGTTTTTACCAGGCGCGTATGGCCGAATCTCCACTCGATATATCTGAACAAAGTGCCGCTTCATCTTTCCGAGTTAAAAAAGTTCGTCGAGAAGTTAAAGTCGCCAGATTTGAGAATGGATATACAAGGGACGTTTCTCTTAAGTGGCTCGTGGAGCGACGTGCTCGAAATATTCGAGAGAAAGTCGATTCAAAAATTGGCACTGGGGTTGCCATTTTCGAATGAGGAGAGCAATATAATCATTTACAATATCACGTTTTCCTGGTTGTTTTATCAACTATGGCTGTGCATACGGAGGCTTTTGGTTATGACTATTCGTTTCCTCTTATCGGTTTTGACTATTATTTCGCTCTTTTTGATTATTGCTATAAGAGGGAATTGTGAGAAATATTCCTTTTGTGGGACTACTAAATAGAATGAACTCTATTCATTCCACCGCATAGCAATATCGAATCACAAGGTTCTGATCTGGTTAAAATCTCCCTTGGTAATAGTATCTGTCAAAAAGAAGGGGTGATTGGAGTTTATATATTGTTCAAGGTGGACAGGATCAGCATATCTGGATGGTTATAGCGTAATATATATATATCGGGATCTACATAGTCCACGATTCGGCGCGATGAGTTTGTATCGGGTTTACAAGGATATAGGAGGGAGGATTCATAAGACTCCTTTCACGATCCTCGTGATTGGCATGAATGGGATCTTGCGAGGATATATTATGATAATAGAGTTCAGGATCGAATAAGAGAGAATCGCTGGGATTCGAATCCTGACACACTACCTAGTTAGACATACAAAGAATCAATTTAATTTCATAAATCGATTAAAAATGGTTTACAACAGTAAATAAGATCTTGGTAAATATAATATTCATAAATTAAACAAACGCACACAGTACTAGACTGGTCCTGTGCTTTCCGTATTCGAGTTCGACAACTCTAATCACATCAAAGCCTTATACCCATATACTCAGAACGCAAAACGGAACACAAACACCGATCTATTGACCATACACCCCCCAATCCCTTACTCCTCATCAGAACTAACCAGAATGCCCTCGCTCCGGACCCAACCATCCCTCCTCTCAAGCTGACTTCTTATGCTCTCCAACAATTTTCTCCCAAAGATAGGCGGCACCGCATTCCCCACCTGCTTCTTGATTTCGGCACCGTGGAAAACGTGTTTGAGAGGAAATCCCTGCAGGGCAGCGAGCTCTCGATTGGTCATTCCTCTACTTCCATTGGGCAGCCCGACGCCTGCACCGCTCGTTAGGATCGCTCTGCAGATAACTGAGCCGTCCCAGCGAATATAGTTTCCACGGTTTATTCTTTCGCTTTCGGGGTCATGGTTGGGTGCGTTGCGAGGAATGGCACTGAGAACTTCATTGGGGGTTTTGTAGGGGTCTTGGGAGGGTTTGCGGAGGAGTGGGTCGTGGTGGGTGTATTGAGGCATGTGGGGGAGGGGTTCTCCTGGACTGTGGGAGTAACTAGGTTTAACCATGTTGCGAATAAAAATGGAAAGCAAGACAACGAAGGAATAAGAAACTGAGGAAGTAACGTACCAAGATGCAAGGATGATTAACCTGGTCCTTCTACTCGGTGTCCCATATCCCTGAAACTTCACCACCTTCCACGAAACGTCGAAACCCAGATTCGTAAAACAGGCGATTAGTCCGTTGAATGCATCTTTGTGTTTCGGATGCATTATCCCAAAAGTCTGTTCTAGAGTCACGATTCTTGGTCTAGCCTTTTCAATCGCAGCCATGACACCGAAGAGAGCCGCGTAATTCATCTCATCATTTCGTCCTGGACGCGTGTGGATTGGTGAGAAGACTTGACAGGGAGGAGAGAGATGAAGGATATCAATCCAGAGTTCCTTGAAGGGGTCAGGGAGAGCGGCGAATTCATTGACGGGCAGGAGATGAAATTTTGCGTTGGGAAAATTCTTTCGCCATGTCTCGCCTGCGTGCGCATTGAAATCGAAGCCCCATTTAACTTTGAGACCGGCTGCTGCAGCGCCGCGTGTCATACCGCCTGCTCCGCAGTCTGATTAGTTTTGTCAGATGATAATAAATACGCAAGGGGATTCAAACTTACAACCATCGCCGTATGTGTATTGAGAGCTAGAATCGAATGGATTTCTCCCGTTGTCGAGGTTTCCTGAGCCGCCTAAAACGGTTTCTCCTCTCCACCCCCCCTTTTTCTCATCTTGGTCGACGAAATAACCTTCCGTGCACTCTTCCTTCTGCAGAGATCTGAGAATTCCCGATTCTCTGGGCCTATCAACGAGTGCACCTTTCCTTACTCTGGCTTCTGCATTCGAATATCTGGCCACAAAGGCGATTCTAGCCACCAATACCATCTCATCCTCTATGTATTTTAAAATTTCATTTTCCACCTTACTTCGAATCTCCACCGGAATATCCTCTTTATTGTATCTACACTCCGGCAGAAGTCTATTAGTACAGATCAAGCGGCGTATCTTCAAAATATCGTCGACTCGAATCGTATGTACAGATTGCTCCGATACATTTCGTCTGTCATCCCTATCCACCTCATGGATGAATGCAAGCTCGTTCCTCTTCTTTCCCGCAATCCCACCAAGCATGCGATCACGAGTACGTACGAGTTTCCACCCCCTAATCGAAACTTCATCACTTGCAAGATTCTTGACGATCGCTTTGATCTTCAAGAAAGTTCCGTTCTTCAGTTCTACTGTTTTATCGGGCCTGAGAAGACTAGTCTTCCATGCCATTGATGTGATTTCTACATTTGGAGGTACGATCTCAGGGTTTCTGTCGCCGAGAGAAGCACGTTCAAGGTTGATTGGGATGCCAGCATACTGTTCAACATCAAACATATCTTCCTCAAGCTCATCTTCTTTCTCGTACTCGTCTAGATCAATGACTGGGACTCCGGGAGGGATTTGAAAAGCGGAGAAGTCTTCATCTTCGTCAAGGTTAATGACTTCTTTTGGGGCTGCGGTGAATGAACCCTGATGAAAGGTATTAGTATCAGCTCGAGGAGCCGCGGACTGGCTTAAATTTTGAGGGGAAATGACAAGAGGTTTGGATTGATGAGTACGCAGGCTGTTTAATGGAATTCTCTGGCTGAGTGAAGCAGTTTGCGGAACACTGCGGGACTGAAGAGGTCTGGAATTCACATGGCAAGTACTGCGAAACGTTGCGACTCGGGCTCCAGTGTGGCGCTTAGAAGCGTTAAAGGTCTCCCGATTCGTCCAAGACAGCTCGCTCTCCTCCAAGAGACGTTTCTTGGCTGATGTGGAAGGTGTGTCGGGTGATATAGAGAGAGACTCTAAACTTGGCTGCGCATCGAGGGCCGTGGAATTTGTTAATACGGGATTTGATTCTGTTAGTAGCTCTGGTGTGTTTTCTCTTAGAGTGCACGAGGATGCATCCGATAAAGCTGGCGAGCTTGATCTCGCCTTAGATGCGTATCTAGAAAAGACTTTTGATGATAAAGTCAGCTGGATGCTCTTGTTGTTAACCGGCAAAATTGCACACTTTCAAATTTTGGCCCTCCAATTCGGGGGCGAACCACTGAATAATGTGTGAGAGGGTCTTACCATTGTCAATTCCAAACGACACATCTACACCATCATCAACGTAGATCGATCTTTCCGAGGAATCCATTTTGTGCCCTTGATAAATAAGACAGATTAATCAGCTAACTTGGAAGCATTGAAATAGTTTGGCTAGAGGTATTGAAAGGATACAATCAAGATCCAAGGAAGTTTACAACTTGGCTCAGAAAGACTTCTTCCGAGCAATCTCAATACCCAGTCTTGTCAGATAGAATTCCTGGAAGGTGATGATAGGTCGAAGGGGATTCTAAAGTGAATTGAGAGATTTATAATGAATTAAAGAATATTGTGAAGAAGTGCTATTCCAAACAAACAGATAAGGTTGAGGGTTATCTTGCCGGAATACTTTTTATGGTAACTTATGGGAGATTATACTATAGGAATGTTATTGAAGTCAACCAAGTAAAAACAGTGCCCTCGCGGTTTTCTATAGGCATCCAGCACCTATACCTACAATATCATATAAGGCTGGCTGGATTTTCACTTGAATATACACGCAACTCCCCAAACCCCAAGGAGTTCTTCAAACTTATGAAAGTATTTTGACTCACCACAAGTGTCATTCCAAAAGTCAATACCAGAACAATCTATTTTGTCTTTCCGTCTGACTTGTTCTTGCTCTTGCTCTTGCTCTTGGTTTTGACCAAATTTCAGCTTGTCAATATCCCTCCAAATGGTACACAGAGTTTTCCAAATATGATAAGTTTCTCTCCAAGACCTCGCAATATGAATGGGCTGAATGTGAACAAGTTCTGAATCCGAACTGGCCAAGGAAGATGAATACCTCCTTCGTATCACTCCAAGTTTACTCAAAACCAGTTGCCTTTTCCTATAACAACCAACTCCTTCGAAAGGAATTAGCACACTACAACTTTACGAAAAGATATCCAAGCTGTTTAACGAAAGATCGGAAGAATATTGGGTTGAAGGTTGCCGCCTGAATATGCCACAATACAAACCCCGACCCCTCGGACACTTTTCTTTTTCCGAAAAAAAGAAAAGAAAAAGGTGGTATAATAAAATGTATCATTCGCCATGAAGACAGCCGAAATCTATGATATCATATTTGGAAATATAGTAGACATAGTGATAGAAATGAACATCTTACCTTTCAGACATTTATACCTGCAGAACCACCATCCTCGACCGAATGCGAGGTTGATCACAACCATCTTAGTAACAGCCGAATTTCAGGAGAACAGAAAATACCGGGTGACTGGAGAGAAAGATTGATTGTACGATGAATAGCCAGTTATTCTACCGTATGCGAATATATACTCCCCGGCGGTCTCGACCCTTGAGATTCAGGAACATAAAATCAAGGAACGAAGGCTACATATATCAGCAACAAGAACGAAATCTTCAAATTCATTATCTATGGTTCGCAAACTCCATGATCAAATCTAACATTTCATATGATAAAGAGTCCTTATGGTGCACATGGTCATAGCGCCCTCAAGAACACTATTCTGAAAAATCACGTGAAAATCTTCAATCTTACTTCAATATTAGTACACTATGTTCCAGAATATCTAAAATGAAATATTAATATAGAATATTCAACTTTATTATTTAATGTAATTAATGGTATAGTTTTTATTATTTTAAGCCTCCGATAGGACGAGCTGCGACGTAGGTTCCAAGGTGCCTTGGAAAATAATGAGAGGAGCTCTTGGCGACGCGAAATTGTTTTTCCGGCACCGAGGGGCCGAAGACAAAGCTCGTCCTATATACTTACTGTAAGGTTACTGCACTCGCTTCCCAAATATGTGAGCATTTTCTAATTGCATCGTATGGACCCTCTCCTACACCTGCATGGTAATGATTGGGTTTCACTCAATCCGAGCCGCCTGATGAGAGTGGCTTGTCAAAATTGAAAGGATTGCCCATATCCCATATCCATCCGTCCAGACAAGTAAGTATGCATGGTGAAAGCCGAGATCCGGCTGGCTTATTGGTGGGGATATTTTCCCATTGCGCCGCTTCCTTTCAATCCAAAAAAAGAACACAGCCTCGTAACTGTGAACTTGAAATTTCTCTGACCGGATTGATGTGAGAACAAAAATGGCTATAAAATCAGGAGCTATCGATCGTTCGTTGAATTTTGACTTTCCCTGATAACCATCAGTCGTCCGTCAATCATCCTGATCGATACATACTTGTTCCTCAAAGCGTAATCAGTCCTGAATAAGTTAATAAATCATTCATTTTACCATCAATCATATCTAAAGTCCATTTATCTACACAAAAACGTCAAGCCTCTTCCGCAATGAAGGAAAGAATTAGCCGGGCTTGGACAAAACTCTTGATAGCTCTCAAACGCGTCAATTGTGCTTGCTAAAGAGCTTGGGGATTGTTCACGTGACAGTCATACATAGCATGTTCGCTTCCCGCAGTGCTAAGGTTTGGAGCTTAAGGTGTCTAGACCCCACCCCCACATTCTTCAGAATACCTGTACCTATCTATTTACAAGTACATACATCTTCAATCATGATTTGCGATAGAACGACAAGCAAGATGTCACACGCACGAATTGAAGAGGTCGAGGATAGTGACAATGAATATGGCGCCAGCGATCCATCAGAAGGCGATATTTCAGATGTGGCCTCGGATTTCTCAGACCGTGATATTATCAAGAAGAGGACAGCGGCGCCGCCAGCCACAAAACGCGCACCACCTCCTAATGCCCAATCCTCTCAAATGAATCCTGCGAACATACCATTTTCTGGCTCTCAAATTACCACCGGCGCAGATGGTACACAATTTCGCTCAACAGAAGACAGCTCCAAGTACAAAGATTTTCAATGTATATATCCAATATATTTTGATGCCACTAGAAGCCGAGCAGAAGGCAGAAGAGTAGGCACGGAGCTGGCTGTCAAGAACCCAGTCGCCCGAGAAATTGTTGCTGCGTGCTCTAGACTTCGAATTGAAACACTATTTGAGCCAGCCAAGACACATCCTAAGGATTGGGCAAATCCGGGCCGAGTTAAGGTCAATATTAGAGGAGGGGGAAACACAGCTATTAAAAACAGTACGTTTATTTGGAGGGCTCTCTAGAGCACTTTGTGAGCATTGAAATGGCATAGACTGATATTTAATGAATACAGAGCACCACCTCTACACCTTAATCGCGAAACATCTGAAAGACAACCCGACCACAGAGAGAACAGCCATGCAAGCTCAACTTGCTGGCATACCACCACCTGATCCTAGCAAACCATTACCCAGACCTGCAGTACCAAAGGGATGGAAGATGGGAGAAATATTGCCATACTATAGTGCAGCATTATCTGGTGGTGGTATTAGCGAGAATTTATTCAAGGATATGTTGGCTGAGATGGGAGGACAAATGCCTGGAATGGCTGGAATGATGGATGGACCATCGAGCAGCGCGGCCTCAGAACCAAAGAAAAAGGACAAGAAAAAGAAGATCAAGGGTTGAAGCATCTTATTTCGCCACGGGCGTTTCATCTAGCACAATATTTGGAGGTTAAAGCGTAGAAGTTTTGATCTCTCACAACACAAGGGCAACGGGACTCGTATCCGCAAGGGAAGCCTTTTGGTAGCAAAGGTAATCATGCAGCAGGAGCCATTATCCATTGGTCTCACGACTGGATCGTAGTCAATTATAATTCGTTTTGTTATTCAATTAATTTTTTTGGGTGTATGATGTACGTGTGGCCAGCCCAGAACTGCTATTGTTCTATTAAGTTTTAACATCTCTACGGTATCGACGTCCCCAATACTCATTTTTTCCCATCTCATCTTTGTATAACCAAAACCATACTACCACAATAATAATACATCTCATATCGTCCTATTTATTGACTCATACCTTTCTCATACCCACAAGGTCTCTCATTCACTGTCATTTTTTATCATACAATATTTCGTGCCGGGGTATTCTGAAGAGTGTAAACAAAAATTATCAAATGAAGGTGTAAACAAACCATTCCACCAATACCCAAAAGCCACAAATTACCAGCTTGTTACTCAAACCCGCAAAGGTCGATTGAGGAAATCCTGGAGCTGCGAACTGAATAACTATATTGAAGTTTGGATTTTGGGGGCAGAAGGTCAAGAGTCAGAGGTTTGTTCAAATGCACAATGGAATATTTTAGTGGAGGTGGTGCTTGGGGAGGAGAGTTTTGAAAGGGGGGAGTGAAGTTGCGAGATGGTAGACAAGGGATCAACTCCAGCTAATACAATCATTTGAGAGCAGGAATTGGCATGCGCTCAAAGCCACAGACAGCGAATGTTACTTACCGTCCCTCCATACAAAGCGCAATGACAGACCTCGACGCAGACAATGCTCAAACTACAAGACACAATACAGATGAAAAGATACAAGCGGGAGACGGGGTGGAAGTCAGTGATTTGGCGGATGACGCAAGACAGACCTTGATCTGTCGCATCGCAGAAAGAAGCTTGTGAACATCCGCAGAACAGCACTCGAAAATTGAAACCCACCTGCCGCCATATGCACTGCGATGATCGATTTACCTATGCGATCCCACATTTTGGGACGAAAACAAAGAGATGCACCAACGAGATCAAAGTCAACAATCCAACTTTCAAAAACGCCCCGTTCCCCTGCTCTGCGGTTTCTCTTTCTAGCTCTTCAAAACTTGAGCTTCCGAATAAGAAGACTGTTCATAGCGACTTCAAGCTTTATAAATTGTACTTTTCGCAAAATTCAAGATCCTTCACCATGCGACAGTCTGGTAGGAATTGCAGCGCGTAAGAACAAACTCACTCATTTTTTCCCGTTCTGAATTGGATTGGGCACGCTTGGCTACTGGCCTGAATCTATGCCTCCCTTAGCCTCCTGCAATCACTCTGCTAACATCTATGGTCCGCTATCGCAGATACCTTTCCATCCTTTTCGCCCAGGCACATCGACCACCACCCGCGCCTGCAGACAATTGTTTACAAAAGCTTCAATTTGGGTCCGATCATTCCCACGAATGGGGCAAACTCTTTGGCACACTCGTGGCACTTCGTATGAATACCGTTAGACCCGTCAACACGTTCGAATCTGGGACAGGGCGCCGGGGCGCAGGATCGAAAGTGCAGAACAGCTGTTTAAGTCTTCGCAGACGCTACAGCCATTGGAAAGACTCGAAATTAACAGCAACCACTCCTTGACCCCATAAGACCTCTCTGCCAACGTTTCACGGTCGTAATTAGCAGATTGCGACTTAAGTCGCGCGAAAACCAAAAACCTCCAAAACACCCCGAGGCGCCACACCACAACCACGCGGCCAAAACCCCCGAAACTTTATCTTTAGACTATTCCAGACCCCCTCTACAACCTCCAACTTTAAAAAAGTTACATTTCCCATAATTGCGAAAGTTACCATTTTTTGTATGGGACTCAATTTTGCTCTCAGACGTGCAACAGACCGGTAGAACCCCGGAAAGTCCCTTTCACGTGATAAACGTGACCTGGAAAATCAATAATCCCGCCGAGCCTCGGCACAAACGTGAAAAAATGACGTAGGAATTCGACGCGGTTCCCAATGCGGCTCCCATCTGATATAAATTTGGGCCGTCTCATGTTATTAGAAAAACTTTTGTAAACAAAACAGGCCAATGGAAGTGCTTATTTCGAGTTACATGCGCGCAACTTAAACACCCTTTTCGCGCTAAGTGGTATTCACTGGTTGATCCCCCAGCAACGACTTAAACATTCAGATGTGAGGTTTAACAAGATCAATGTACTATCATGCAATCAAAACTCTAGAAATTCTTATACATTCAAAAAGCAAGGTCACTACATGAAGCTGTCATCGCCAGAGATTTCATAGTATTATTGGCTTGAGAATTTTGTTATTGGGATTGTAGATATGCAACAAAACTTCTCTTGCGCTGAGTGATATTCACCTTTAGGTTCCTTAAAGAAGGAATTGGTTAACTAGATAAATGTTGAGCAATAATATATGTTAGCAAAGTTCACATATCTTCTTATGTGAAGGTATCAGAATCAGTGTATGAAGCTGTGGCTGTGGAAACTCTATAATAATAGCTTGAATGAATGAAACTTATCAAGTAGAATTGTAGATGCATATGTCCAACGGAAGGGTATCTACACTGAGCGATGCGGATTTGGGAACTCCTCAGCCATTAATTGAGCGCCGACGTAACTAACCTAACTCAAAATGCTTTTGAAGCAATATACTTGAAGTTCTTGTCTGAAGTCGAAGGCCGGCGCATTAAATACTCCTTGCCCAAAAACATATGGAGACCCCAGGCCAAGAAACTGCATGAATTGGAATTTCAGACGTGCAACCAAACTCCGACTCGCCCCAAGTGAAGAGTGAATCAAGTGAATGTCTACCCATCGCCTCTCTATCGAGGTCCATCTCATCCCGCCATCATTAAACCGTTCCCAGGATAAAGGGTACCGAGGCGAATTCACTACCACCGTCCGCAAATTCCCGCTCTCAAGCTCACCACCAAAAAGCAAAAAAAACGCAACCATCTCCACCACCACCAATCCTTAGCGCATTTGAATTCTGATAGTTTTCCCAAACTCACGCAATTGAGAGCTTTCTAAAAGTGCAAAAAAATTTATGTTTCATAAAAAAGCCCCTCATTTGGAAGCACCCACAGACGTGCAACAAAATGCAATGTTTGCCAAAAATATCACGTGTTTGCGGAAATAGAGGTCTGCGATTGGTCGAAAAAATGGCCAAAAACATTCATTTGGGGATTGATGAAAAACTGCTCGTGAGATCTAATTAAAATTTTGGGAATACGTTCTTAAAGTGCTTCTTCACATTATACGAAATTTTGGTCGACTTCTAAGATCAGGCTTTGAAGATATTTTGAGGGGCAGGTTGGGGGGCTTCCTATCTTCTCCTGGATTTGGCGAAATATGCATCGCGCGACTTTCGTCGACCGCACGAGAAGTTCTGCGCGAAGGATTGTTCTGGGATTCTGGTCACTAATTCATAAGGTACTCTTAAATGATCTGCCAAATTTTGGTACGTTTCTAAGATCAGGTTCTGGAGTTGTCTGGATTTGGGGTCGAGAGTCTCGTTTTCTTCTTACGTTATTTGAGCGAATGTCGCAACGCACTTTCTACCTCGCCCAGAACACAAAACAACAATTTTCGAAGAACATCGACAAACTACGAATAAATACAAAGGATATATCTGCGGGAATATGACAAGAAGTATTTTGGAAGGGAAATGATATCACGGAAGGAGACTACGAAAAGATGATGGTTTTGGATACACTGGCGCAGGTGGTATTTTTGTCGCAGATTTGTCCCAGAGCTGCTGAGAGATCGAATACTTCTACGAATACAATTTCGATTACCTTTGCGAACACGTCTACATATTACGAGCATCATTACTGGTGTACAAAAGAAATGGAGGATATAGACTGCGACACTGAAAACACGCCTACCAATCTGAACCTTTGCCAATGGGCTACAAACCCAATTCGAAGATGACAACAGCAACAAGAACACATGGGGGCATCGCCTTGATCAAGATAGGCGTTGAATATACATCTTGGCTTGGGACAATCGATCTGAGCTGGTTTTGGACAATCGGTTGCAGATGTTTTGTTTGGGAAAAGACATTGAGGCAGGAATGGTTTTGAATACAAGGTTCGAGGGTGGTCAGTGGTGGCAGAGCTGCTCAACTATAATGAGTTAGATCCTCGAGGGAATGTCATTGAGTTATCTCACAATGGCAGGTAACTGTGATGGTGAGTTTGACACTCAAGCTAATTCGAAAGCGCGTGGTAATCTACATTACAATGGTTGAATGGCACATCAGGACCGTCTTGAAATGAATTCAAGGTAGGATTCGGTCATCAAATGGTTATGAATCTAACCTGCGGGAGACTTTGGAGTGGTGGGTAATATGCGGATGGGTGATCAATTCGGGCGAGTGAGAATGGGATCCAGAAGACGCCGGATTGAGCGCTTGATTCGATCTTGGATTCCAATGAGAAATCGTAGGCCAACAAGAGAAAGCCAGTTGCAGTGCAGATTCCAAAGACCATGTGCGACAGTTTAACAGGCAGAATGGTATGACTCTGGCTCCTCTTGGATTTTACAGGAGGGAGTAGCTAAGTGAGCAGTATATCGAATTGTCCTGATTGGGCTCTAAATCCATACAGCCTCAGAGTTCCTGGAGCGACTCTGATATGCCGTCGAAACATTCCCTTCCGCAGAGTCCCGACACCATAAACCTTCCATACCCCTCTCTCCCTTCTACCAATCCGAAGTTAGAAAAGAATCTGGAAAGTATGCTCAAGTATCCGATCAGAATATCTTAAACTCAGGAGCAATACGCATAGTATTAAGCTCCGATAATAACTTGGGTTTGTTGCCTCTTGTATTTTGTACTTCACAAAGGATTCTAAAGATAGTTTTCTGACATAAAAGTCATCAATATAGGTATCTGTATTTCAACATCGAATTCATCCTAAGGTCGAAATATGTTTGGACGTTGTTTCGCTATTGTGTATGCTCACGTGATACTCATGCAAGGTGGTCAGGCACATGGACAACAAACAAATGAGCCAGCACCGAGGATGTAGAAACAAACAGGGCTAAAACTCAGGTCAAATGCAACATAAGCCTCCCAGCCTCTCCAATCTCCCTCGGGATTTGTTGACCAATGCCTCATCTCCACAATTGAATGAGCAGCAGACTTCAAGTTTTTATGAATTTATGATTTACGATTTATTACCATTCCTGGGATTTAATCAATGGAGAATGAGATGCGATTTAATTCCTAAATGTCATCCCCATACGATCGCAGAGGCGCACAGGCGCGTCGAGGAAATATCTCTTACTGGTTACCACTAGCTTTCACCGTTACTGCAGCCGCAGTAGGTGTTGTAGCATGGATATGGAGCACAAGAGGCGATGAAGACGACGACGATGAAGATGAGAAGAGACCTCTCGACCCTCCAAAATCAGAATATAGTGGAAGAAATCCAGATGGCAATTTTCCAACAGGTTCTCCTTCGTACGCGAGCGATATGCGACCGGGGGAAGCTTCATTTGGCACAGCAGATCAACAGCCACCACACCCTTCACGCTCTGAAGAATCCCAAGGCTACATAGCTCAAATGTCAGGCGCATTACAAAGAACACCTAGTCCGCAGCAATTTATCAACAGCGCAAGTAGAAGTCTTGCAGCGGGAGCCGCTGCTGTAGGTGGTGTAGTAGGGAGTGCTCTCTCCTCAATTCGGGAGGAAGACAAACATGGATTCGACGATCATAGAACATGGCAGGAGGAATCAGTTATACGAAGAAATGCCGCCCCTAGTCCACCCATCACTACAACTACAACTACAACACCGGCCCCAGTCCCGAGGTCCGTCGAAATGCGTTCTGAGAGCGCTGCAGGGGTTTCTGCGGCACCTCGAACACCAGTCGGTAACGGAAAAAGGAAGACCGTCGCCATTGTAGTTTCTGCAGAATCACACGATGATGACGCTGCTTCTGAAGCAGGCTATCATCACGAATATGCGGTTTGTTCATGTGGTTATGTTGGTTGCCAATAATTACTAATTACTCCTGTAGTCAATTCTCTCTCATCTTCCTCGCAAAACCGACTTCTCCAAAATACGACTATTTGTTTTAATATACGCACCAGGGTTAACTGAGCATCCACTGGACGCTGCTGGTGGAAGACTAGGTGGATCTATTAGTTCCTCGTTCTCGAACATCAGCCCTGGAGATGTCCATACCCCCGGGGAAGAGAGCGACAAACAGTTGTGAGTATATCTCTTCTTCACTGCGAAGGTCGCCAGCTAACAGATGGAAAGGACTCCGATGTTTCCTCCAAAATCTTCGATTCCGCTTGCATTCGGCCCAATATACAACGAAGCATTAGGTTTGGTGGAAAAAGAGACCATGGTCCTACCATTCACCTCTCCAACCGGCCATGTTCATATTCTTCGACATCTCTCACCTGAATTTATATACCTACAAGAATCCCTCTCAGGAGAGAAAGGATCGGTAATCAACCATCTCCAAAGTTGGTTTCGAGAAGACGTAGTTGTAATCGTAGGCGCCGATGGGGGCCATGGTGGACTCGCAGACAGCGAATCCGAAGCTGAGAGTCAAGTTTCAAGAAAAAGAGAACAATGGTGGGAAAGAGAAGACAGAGTTGGTCTTGGAAGAGGCGTGGTTGTCGTAGAGGGGAATCGCATTGGTGATTATTGGGCTAGAAAGGTTCTTGGAGTGGAATAGCCAAAGAAGCAAATAGGCAGATAAGGGGCGTCTTTTTTTCTATTTTTATATATACCTTTGATGTAGGGTTTCTTGGATGAATGGTTGATACCGGGCTGGGAGCGTTGAGGTCACAGGCTATTTCTCATGAACTGACTCGCGAAATTTTATGTATGATGAATATGTTTTTATTGAATTGCACAAATCATTATCATGTCGAATATAATTAAGTATGCTTCTCTTTCTCTTATAGGCTGGCGATTTGATTGCTGTTGGTTGTTTGTGTTACATCGCCACATTGCCTCAAGGCAATAGGCTCATTTTCATTTGCCTCACACCGGATCACAACCCAAATTCAACCACGTTTGCACCATTTCTACCAATTCTCCTTTCCAGACCTCCTCCCTCCAAAAACTATATAAAACCCTCTCACCCCCCTCCTCAATTCGAATTTTCTTTCCTCATCGATTTTAGCATCTCTTTAAATTTTGCTTAGATCAAGTATAGTAGTATCTGTTCTATCCTATCCATGTTTTAACCACTTGGATCCTTTTCGCAAGGAAGATTTTTGGGTTGTAACATTTTTTTTTTTTGGTTCCTATGTCTCGAAACTCATGCTAGCTATGTGAGAGAGAGGCAGAGGTGTCAACAGTATTATACTGCTTCTGGGCGATGCTGATGTTGGATTTTTCGTTGTCTTGGATACCTGGCTTTGCTGGGGGGTGGGCAAGAGTTGGTGGGGGTGGGGGTGGAGCTTGGGGGGTTGGGGGTTTGGAGAGAGAGGAGAGATGGAGGGAGGGCAGAGGTCGTGGATATGGTTTTGGTGGTGAAGAGGAGAGAGAGAGAGGAGATAGTGAGAATAGGGAGCGATGGTTTGAAGGTTCAAGGGATTGATGGGATTGGCTTCGCAAAACTTTTTGTACATAACATTCAAGTATGATATTTGGAGGCACTGCTCATCGGCATCATCACCGTGTAATAAAACTCAGTCAAACTAGTACCTGCAATATTTCAACAAAGTACCATTCATTGAGATTGATCATGAATATGCATATAAGTCCTGGCCACTAAGCACACTCTTCAAAGATTACCAGCCAGCCAGCCAGTATACCAATCACTTGACGGTACTATATTACTGCTTCCATTCTGCTTCTTCTATTGAAATATTGAAATGACATGAGAGGTTAAGATAATCTGGAACCGAATCGTTCCAATTTGACACCTCTCGGTTTGCCCAAGCAAAATACAAAATCTCGATTCCCAGCTTGACATTAATGAAATACCAAGCGATATGTGGTGATGTCCCTTACGGAATTTCCAAACAAGGTGTAATCTTGAACATAGTCCAAAAGAACCCTCGACTTCTAAAGCGGGTTGGTGGTAAAAGAATCCTTTCTTTTCTCGAGGTGGAAGACCGATCATTTGATTGAATGTTTTTTCAGTCATCACTTTGGAATCGGATGAGGACTGCTGAGCATCCAATTGTTCTATCACGTGATAACGCAGTTTGTGTGACTCATGTGACACTAGTCTCGTCAATTTTCTCTAGTTGCAAATAGTGCAGAGCTAACAACGAAGTCTGGGGATAACCACACTTTTCTTTCAGAACACATCCGTCGTAAATCATCTTTAAGAATTCCCCAACAAATCTGTCACTCAATCTCAGTTGGATATCACATTCTAGGACGAACCGTTCAATTTTTCTGCGAATTGGATTCCTATTCTATCCACCCTCCCCACAGGCCATTTCAATCATCCTACCTGGTTGGATTTGAATACTATTCTTTACGCGAAAGAAATCGCTGACAATGCCTCACGCCATGCCAGCCCCTGGGTTCCAGGCCATAATTCTGTGTGGACCAGGATCGTCTTTTCCTACTTTTACCTCCAATCCAGATAAGAACCCAAAGGCTTTAATACCCATAGCAAATCGACCCATGGTTTGGTATCCTATCGATTTCTGTTATCGAATGGGAGTTACCAGTGAGTTAAGCCATATTTCTGTACTTATTGTTGATATCTCAAAGACTACTTTGAACGCATAGCTTTGAATGCAATGCTGAAAAGAATGGTCCGATCACTGTCCCTTGGGGTGACAGTAAATGCATGGGGTTGAGGCTTTTAGGATACTAACACTTATTTAGACATCACTCTCATTACACCACCTTCTTCAGAAGAAGCTATTAAAACAGCATTGGCTACCAATCCACATTTGACAAGTTTGCCATTACCAAAACCGGATTTGTTAGCACCCGAAAAGTTGGATCAAACCACGGGTACTGCCCAAATCTTTCGTTTACCTGAAGTACAAAACATCATCAAGGGTGATTTCATAGTGCTTCCCTGTGATTTGGTTTGTGAGCTCGGCGGCGAATCGCTAATAGAATCTTGGATGGTAAAGGAAGGAGGTTTGGGTGGGGCCACAGGAGGAGATCACGAGGGTCCAAAGATGGCACTGGGCGGTGAACGAGGCGGAAGACGTGGTGGACTTGGAGTGTGGTACGAGACTAAGAGTGAAACGATGATCAAGGGCGAAGAGACCGATTTTATTGCAATTTCGCCCCTCGCTGCCACCTCTGTACCACCTTCGAAATCATCTCTGATTCCTCATGTCTCAAATCTGCTTTACTCTGTTCCTACAGATACCCTGAAGGATATAGTTGAAGACAAAAAAGGGCTACCAATTCGGCATGCCCTGGTACGCAGCCATCCTCGTATTCGCATGCTGAGTTCCCATCGAGATGCGCATATTTATATTTTTCCAGCTTGGGTCCTTGATATGATTAGCGCGAACGAACACATGGACAACATTGGTGAAGATGTTATTGGTTGGTGGTCTAAAGCGGGATGGCAACAAGGTCTCAGTGATAAATTGGGCTTGTGGGATATTTTTGAAAAAACACGACCCGACGAGTCTGATGACAATATGCTTGACAATGGTCCGGAAAGTGATGATGTCGATTACGGTAATCTGAGTTCAACTTGGACCTCTAAATTCGATGATCCACTATCAGGAAAAATATCAGATAATTCGTCCGCTAGTGAGAAATCGAACTTGGCTGTTCCTCCAATTCTAGCCTACATCCATCCTTCAAATCCCACAGCACAAGGATCTTCACCACTTATTCGAAGAGTAGATACTGCCCCTATTCTTTTAAACGTATCCCTTCAGCTTGCCAAAATTGAAGCCATCGATCAAGTTGGCCGTGATGCCGCCTCTCCGTTCGCCCACACCAGCAAAATAGCCTGGCCAGAAGGAATTGCTCAAAAGACCACGGTACGACCAGATTGTCTTTTAGCCGAAAATGTAATTGTCGAAGAGAAATGCATTATCAAAGAATGTGTCATTGGTGCAAATTGCCAAATCAAAACTGGAGCAAGGTTAACTCGTTGTGTGTTGATGGATGGTGTTACCGTGGGACCATCATGCACATTGACAGACTGCGTGTTAGGAAAAGGCAGTGTGATTGGAGATAAATCAGAGTTACAAGACTGTGAAGTTCAAGAGGAGTTTGATGTGGACCCTGGGAGTAAGTTCTTCAGCCCTGAACAAATCTTTGAGAGATAATTACTGATAAACTTTATCATTATAGCAAACAAGAAGAAAGACAGACTTATGAGTGCTGCGGGGTTGGGTGTAGCCACCGAAGATGAAATTCAGGAATTCAACCAAAATGATTCCGATGGGTCAGAATCGGACTAGTTTTATAATTTCAATAAATCTACCAAAATTTACCACCCTCCAGATTTACCCTCCATGCTAATGAACTCTATCTCTAATATGATTCTTTACAGATCCTGGGCCATTTTCTTTAGGCATTTACATCACATTTAATAAATTCTACTTCCTCCATCTACCATCTTAGCACATCACTTGCATTTATTATTCTCAAATCAGCCCATTACAAGAAGGTTAATCTAGAAATGAAGTATATTCATCATCCATCAGATCCCGAACCTGTGAAGCTAGGTCAAGTCGAGATATTATACTCAGAAATGCACAGCATTATCATATCTATCAAACCGTGTTCATACATCGCATCAAAGTTGAATCTTCAGTGTCCTTAGGTCTCATTATCGGATCCTCCGAGCTCCACCCAATTTGGCGTAATTCATTATAATCGTAGCCCGGCCTGCATACAATGTGCAGGCGCTCTTGACGGTCCGATTCCTGCATAAGAAGGGCCTTTGTTTTTTGGTTGACCCAGGAAGCCTTCCGGTACCGGACCGCCAATGGCTGTGAAATTTTCAATGTACATCTGCCGATTGCGTGCGAAGTGCATGGCTTCCATTCTATACTTCCTTCCTTCATACACCATCCTCGCCACACATAGTGCGCGTTATGTGGACTTGTGTTAAGTCCGAGGGACCAAGTACCGTATTGTACTGTGCCGTGTGGGTGAAGTGTTCGTGCAGGAGAAGGGAAAAAGGGGGTCTTGGTGATGATTTCTTGTTGGGTCGCTAGGGAACGCCTCCAACTGTTGACATGTTGAGGTTGAAATACTGTCATGGACTGTAACGGTAATTCCAAGTATCTTCAATTCTTTGACATATCGTTTCAGGGGTGAGTAGTTGAAGAGGCGGGGTGAAAGATTCATGGCTTTGGGGAGGAGGATATACTTGTTTTGTCTCTCTTGGTAGTGCATGCGCTTCTATTTTTCCATTTCTTTTTCAAGACTCTGGTAAACTGCTTTAGGTAGCTTTTTTGTATCTATCTATGAATATAATTTCCCTCTCACTTTAAACCTCTTCGGGCAGTATGAAAGTATCGTCGTTGTCTATGAACCGCCTTTTCAGAAGATTCTCTTTCATCTTGGACCCCCCCTTTTTCTCGGAAGAGTACTCTTATTTCCTCCAACATCCTTACACCATCCTATCCTCATCTTTCATCTATTATACTTCCACGCCACACAGCTCCATCCTTCCAACGAAGAACCCTTAAAAAAAATACACCCATATCCCCAACCAGCCTATCACATTACTAAAAATATTTCCCCATCAAGACAAACTCCCCGGAATATCCTTTCTATAACGTAACTCCCAAACCGGCAGACACATGATCCACTCTTCCTAATACAGCTAAGTCTTTCTATATGCACTCATGCATAGTCATCTTCGCGCGTCAATGACGTGGTACGGTAGTTGTTGTTTGGTAACATGTGTACCGCGTAACACAGGAGGTAAGCGCTTTGCGCGCGGGTGGCGGGGTCGAGGGTACAATGTGCGATGGTGGGGGAGTGCTGGGTTGTGGGTAGGATTAGGGGTGCGGGATGTGGTATGCTGTTTAGGGGTCCTGGCGTCGTGGTGTTTGGTGACTGGGGATTTGGGGGTGAGGTATATGTAAGGACTTGAGGGAAGATATGGGAGGGAGAGAGCTTTGAGAGGCTAATTCTTGGAGAGGAATGATAGAGTGCTTGGGAAAGAAGTGGAAGTGGGAATGCGAAGGCTTTGGTGTGATGTGCTGTGCGCTTGTGGAGATGGGTATTTGGTTGAGTATGGTTCTCCAATAGAGAGAAACCTACCTTTAAAGGTGAAGATAATATCACGATTAGAGTTCCAACCAGTTCAGATTGAATACTGACTAGCTTAAAGATTCATCGAGAGCTTTGAGTTTTGAATACTATCAAATTGATATTCACAGGATTTTCATCGCTCTTTTCTCTCCTAAATAGCTCCCCGGTTAAGATTATCCATGCATGATGCTACCATGTTATCTTAATTTTCTTGCTTTCTATCTACTACTCCACCATCTCCTCTCTATTCCATTTCCTGTTTCAATACTTCTTTTCATCATCCTTTATCCCTATTTCATGCACCTGCCTCCAATCATTCAGGAAATCACAACTCAGAACATGCTCCAGACTCCAAATTCCCGCCGATACATAGGTATCGCAATCCCATGTCTATCCTACTCTAACTCTATTCCTACCAATCCCATCCCACCCCAACCCCAACCCATAACGAACATCCTGAGAACCTCCCTATCCGCTCCACCAAATATATGCACACCTTACACTCGCAATCCCATCCATATACTCCCCCCTCCAAATAAGTTAACCGAACTCCCAAATGGGAAATTACTACATTACAGCACCCCAGTCCAACTCCCCAACTCGGCATGACCTAATAATTACAAAATTCCCCTCGATGCAATATCAAAACATACATACATATATCAACATATCCTACATAGTACCAATCACAGCGACAAACAACATCTTTTCCATCTTGTCTGAACTGAGTGAAATACCAATTTTGGGATTGGCTCTGCAAATGATAGGCTAAAAAGACAGGCAGCCATTTCTAGATAAATGTCGAAGACGCAGATGAGCCGCAAGATTCTACTCTTCATATAAAAACACACTAAGTCCAAGTGGAAGCCTTCTCATTACCCACCATCGCCCCCTCGCTTGCCCCCCAATCTCAAGGCCCATTTCCCAATAAGTGACCTCGAAACTATGAATCTACAAAACAAACCAACAATCTGACCCAAACAAACCACCCATCCATACATGCATTCACCCCTTTCTTTTCCTATGAATTCAGAAATTTCCAAATAATAACTCCCCAACCCCTTCCATACGAAAAGTATAAAAGAAAAAGTGAAAAGTATGCGAACGATACCCTTCCACAATGGCCGCAATTACACACCCACCATCCTAACCATAATCACCACGCTCCCAGAAGCACTAGCTGATATATCGGTTCACTGGCTTTGAGTGTAACATGCACTACATGTAGTACACACTATATGTATTACACATGATCTATTTCATTAAGCTTCATTTCACCATCTCACCCCACTCAACTTATTCGACGTGAATTCACAAGGTAAGAATAGACCGGGTAATGCAGTCATTGCTATACAGCATTGAAACCCAAAGAGTGAAGAAATTCAGAAGACAGACGAAATAGAAACCTACCTCAAGTCAAGCGAAAGAACACATAGAATTAAGAAACAAATAAGGAAAGCAAGTATTCTTGTGAAACATGATGCAAGGTGAAGATATGAGTTGAGATGATCTGGGAAAGACACAGGTAGAGTATAATATCTATTTAACAATGCATATGATGCTTCGGATGAGAAGAAAAGAGTGATTAACACTTATCTCGCACCCGGAAACTTGTCACTAGTGCGTGCTTGCGAACGTAGTAATATATACTCAAGCAAGGACAGCAACAATAGAATGTTTCCAGTTGTAGCCTAGAGAGCCAGAATGATTTATAATAAAGAGGAGTAAGTATGCTGAAGCAACAGTGTCTTAGTTTCCATCCCGATACCAAGCTAACTATTTTCACTGCGATATAGAATTGTTCCTTTGG
This sequence comes from Sclerotinia spermophila, assembly GCA_038090695.1. NCBI lineage: Eukaryota > Fungi > Ascomycota > Leotiomycetes > Helotiales > Sclerotiniaceae > Sclerotinia > Sclerotinia spermophila. The sequence goes on along the minus strand of JBBMOJ010000235.1, from coordinate 16,431 downwards.
ATCTTAATAATAACTGTTCGCTTTTATGACCATGAAGAATTGTATCCATAGTCAACTCAGAAGTGTTTCCTTCCATAAGCAGTGAACTCTTGGGATCCTTGAGCAACAAGTAGCCAAATGTGATGGTACAAAGGGGACTGAACTAATAGAAGAAATTGACAGATTTCTAATATCGTTCAACATACTCCTTCTTGGGATGCTTGATGACGGTTGCTGGAGGGTGGTCTTCTTTGTAGAATTTGCAAGCAAATGCCATACATGTAGGTTCTTTAGGCCCAACGGTGGGGATTACCACACTTGGGCAATGATGCCCATATATGCATTCGTCATTATCGCAATCTTGACCATTGACACATGGATTTTGGCGTGTCAAATAAGCAATTGCTTTTATTTCCTCCTCCATAGCTTTGTGATCGTGCTCAAAGCAACACTCATCTCCTTTAGAGCAAGGCCCTCTTAGATAATGGTTGTTACATAATTTGTTCGAATTTGTACGTCGTTTTACCGCTTCCAATACATCTTTCTTGACATGTATAGGGGGATCCAGTCCTCTAGGCCCCGGAACCCAGCCTAGTCGAGCAAAAACATTACTCGTAACATCTGGTTTCTTGACCGCCGTTGAAGTGGTTTTACCTAAAGCAGGAGATGCCACAGCGGTAGGTGGTGTGGGTGGGGAAATTGATGTGACACCTGCCCATGTTGATGGAGCAGATGTAGGACTAGCTTCTGTTGTCCGGTCTATCAATTTTTGAGAGCGAAATATATGTTCAAATTTGAGACTTCGGAGGCCAATGACAGAGAGCTCGCGGACTATTGGTGGCCCTTCCATTATTGTAATTCTGTTTCGGTCGTCCGCCGTAATTACTTCGTCGAGAAATGGTGCGTATCCGCTATCAAATGATATACCAAGTAAAAGTTGTTTGCAATTCCAATTTCTCAAATGCCATCTAATGCATTCTTGTAGATGTCAGTAAAATGATAACTGGCCACGAATTGGCTGTAAATCACAGTAACACTATACGAACCTTTTATCTTTGAATCCGCCCTTTCTTTCCCATGGCCAACATCTATAAAATCGAAATGTGCTTTTCCTTGGGTGAATCCTAAAGTAAATTCCTTAAATTTTTCGAGACTTTCGAGAGATCCATCTCTCATGAGGGCTTTCGATAATCCGGTGTAATTTCCACAGACTTTTGCCATGATTTCAATCTCCTCGGTTTGAGGTCCACTACATTGTTCGAGTATTGATGCCCTCAGAAGATTGGCTGCCTTTTTGCCTCCTTCAAGCCCTTGATTTATGAGATCCTGGTTGAACTATGTAGCACTCATCAGCGATGGCTCGGATGAGATATGGAAAGGTGCAACTAACGATCATGCCATCGGCATCAATTAACGCTATTATGTAGGGATTTCGATTCTGTTTTGCAAAGCATCAGTAAATGAAGCAGACAGCCCTGTCACCAAACCAATGCCTTCGTACCTGCAGAATACTATTTTCATTGATAGCTCGCTCTAAATGTTGACTGGTCAAATTCCAATGTATTTGCAATTCTCTTCTAGAATTTCTCGAATCATCCAAATCCAGATGTGCATCGTTCAATTCCTTTTTAAGACGCTCATTTTCATGTCGCAGACCGTTTTCGACTGTTTCGACATACATTAAAAGATCCTGATGGCAATTGAAGTTAGCATGACCAATTGTATTCCCATATAGGAGTAAAACCATAGCATCGACGGCGAAGAAACGCACCTTGATTAATTCATCGCCCGTTTCTCTTTGCTCTCTTAACAATTGGAAACGACGAACAAAGGCATCCATCATGGTCGCCATGGTAAATTTATGAGTTATATTAATATTGCTATAAATGACGGTAAAAAATGTTCAGACCCAAATCAATTTGATGTTGAGCATAAGTAAGTTAAGATTTAATTAACATTTAATTGATGCTATCGCGTGAAACTTTTTTTTGGCAACTTTCATCGCTGGAGACGCGACAGTGGGTGGGGAGTGGGGAGTTTTGACGCTAGGGCTGTATGTACTCCGTACTTTCTAGTGTATTACTTGAATGAGTGCGTGGGTTACAGAGAAGTGGGAATAACTTCAAATTTCTCCAGGAAGTATCCTTATTGACTGAGTGATATCATGATATTGATGTTTCTTCTCAATTTATTGTATATCCAAATGTCTTTCCTTCTCTTTGGCCTTCAAAAAAATGTTGGGAAAGTTTTCTCTCATTAAGAAGGAGATCCGATTGGAATTCTGCAGTAGTCGGGTCCTTACCTACCCTTGAAATTGGTTTGAAGTACCAAAACGACAGTCTTTCATCACCCTTTTGACGCGATTACTGTACCTTTCGATTGATGATATCGGAATTGTGCAGAAATACACTCTGCAGCTTTGTTGATTTGATTGTGGGGAGTGTTACACTGAGCAATTTTGTGCTACAGAGTTATGTACAAGGCCTATGCTGATGCCGACCATGTGTCTAATAAACAAAACTGAGCATTGTGAGCAATTATATGAAAGGAATAGATCAAGGGGTTCGGTCCTAATGAGCTGACTCTAGGTACTCAAACATTTCCTGATTGTTTCTTCATGAGATGTAGAACGCTCAAGCAAGAGTTTGCGGAGGGCAAAGTTTGTTCTCAAACGGCTTCTCATTGATTAGCGAGTTTTATCCTCATGTTTTCCTCAGTAGCTATCTCCTTTTCCCCTTCGGAGGTAAAGGTTCGACTCATTAGTATAACGCAGCTATTCAAATTACTAGAAACATCGAGAGGAAATAGCTTGCCTTGGACTTAATTCAAAACCGCGTAGGGAAGAGCAAAAGCATGATAAGATATAAAAGTGCAGTATGTTCTCCCGCCGTTGATACCCTGGCTCAAGCAAGTGGCAAGCAGCAAGCGGAAGCACCAGTATTAAACACTTACACCGAAATATCGCAATGTCTATTTTTCAACTTCCAACGGAAAGTTCTTCCAGTTTTTTAATACTCATATCTTTGATAAGATATATGTATAAGCCATGCCTTAGTTATATCAAAGATATGAAATAATTTTTTTGCAAACCGGCTTACGCAATTCCTTCCATCATACACATCCGTAAAACTCAATATTTTACACAACCCCACTCAATCAACTCAACCATAACCCACCAACCCGTATTCAAAATACAACCATCAACATCTCCCCAACACCAATCCCCAAAAGCGAAATATACGCACTTACTGGAGAATCATGATGTTATCCCCCACACAAGCCCACTTGATTCTTCCCACAAACAATGTTCTTCACACGCCTCGTGCGCCCCAATCATCTAAGCGAAACCCCTCTCTTCCCCCTATCGATCTTGTGCGACGCTGATAAGACAGGAGGTCTAAACGCCTGCGGTTCCTTCTTCTGGTGCTAAACTTGAAAAGGATTATATATTTGTGTGAGGAGATGGTCTTAGTCACTTATAGATACATGTACTGACACTTCATAGTCACAAAAAGAGACGTAGAATGGGCTTTTAGGGAAATTAATACGAAGCCCCTCCCTTTCACAAACACCCTTTCTTACAACAATCACGGGCTCGGAGAAACCCGTAGACCTGCGGATATAGAACTGGAAAAGGAAATCTGCGATGTCGAAGATGCTATTTTCATGGCTCATTGTGTCTTGGAAATCAATGTGCATATGACCGTTGAATAAAATAATTTCTTTATGATAGCTTTTGTGCGGGAAAGCCAATGGATGCAATAGTTGCATGTTGGATGTGATTATTTTAGTCGCCTAAAATCAACAAACATGTTGGTGTCTTCCGAGATGAAAGACATGAGCCAGGAACATGGATCCGTGCCTGATATTCTTGGTACCCGAGAGGCTGTTGAAACGGGATGGCTTACCGGGGTATGGAAATAATAAGACTACCGTTTGGTAGAGATTGTACCAACAGCTTAGAGTGATGGCAGCGACAGCTTGGCAGGGATCAGTATCTCGACATGTGATATTATTCACACCAGTGACTTGCAGAAGGTGGAGTTCCGAAGAAGGATGAAGGGATCATGGGCAGGGATCAATAATATTCCGTGATATGGATTTATCATAGAATTGTGATTGATGTCATTCTTTGATGCAAAGTATAATCATGGGTAGGACATTATGATTGTGAATGCTAATTGCATAAGACACCACCAGACTTGGTATACCCTGAAATCATCAAGTGCTTGAGCGCCTATTGACTCCTCACTTCCCGAAGAAGTTCTTGTTTCCCGTATAAACCTCCATTAAGCAGTCCAGCTATGTTCAAAAGCCCTCATGGCAAGGAGACTTTTATCCCCAAACACCATTTTCGACGCCCGCCTACCCCCAACTGGATTCCTGTCAAGTTGTTACTATATCATGCATGCTCATTTAAAATGTAACTAGTGGCGAGAAGCCGGCAAGACTCTACTCACTACCGTAAAGGCGCAAGGCGCAAAAGGCAGTGATCAGTTAGTAGAGCCGAACGAAATAACTGATTTGCCCCTGGATCTTATGCTTATATTGGCCTTCCGTGCGCGTGGTCGCCACAATCCACAATGGCGACGGCTTAAGAATCCAGTCTCGCACACGAGTCAAAAGTTAGTACCATTGTCTTGCTCTCAATCGGCCCATCCTGCTTTCGCATCATAATATTATCACGTAATGAGCCAGCAAGAGCACGGTGCTCTTATTTGTATTATGCACGTTTCTTACCCAGAAGAAGGGGCGGCATCTGCCAAAGCTTAAATGTATTCCCTGCCTGCCTATCTGCCTTTGCATTATTCCTTCTTCATAACACAACCTTGAGCAATGATTGCGTGTTAGTAATCTGTTGAAGTAGCAAAGGATTGTCAGCGAGATATGCTTCGACCGGTGGTCATCATTCTTCCCATCAACGAGTGAGCGAAACTCTGTCGGTTCCTGAAGTGGGAGAGGTTTATTCACAGCACAAATAGCTTGTGTTGTCTCTGAATACAATAATATGATCCCAGGGAGCTCGTAAGCTGTCGTACCAGAATCGACTATGGTCTTTCTTGTCAAGTTCGCGGTTTCGACAAAGAAGACCCGTGAAGTTGGTGTTCTTGATTGGATAATGGTAGCTTGAAGCTTGATTGGGACAGAGATGGTATTAACTCAAAGATTGATGACGCAACATGGCATATGAATTAGGATTCTAGAGCAGCAATGATGCAGGTAAGCCAAGACCATTTTGAAGTCCCTAGTCAGTCCGTTCGGTTGACGTACGAATCGGTATTCGGTGAAAGGGAACTTGACAAACACTTGTGTAGCTAATGAATATCTTTAATCAACAACATGATGTTAGTAACGACGCGCTCTTCCGATGCAATACGCAGACTGTACGGACTATTGTGTTCCGAGACCTTTCGGGCATGCCACTGCAATGTTAAATGTTCAAGGAAGGTCGATCTTCGGATAAAGTGCCTTTCTCCATCTCAACATGGCTTTAAAGTAGAATATCCCATATGAATTAGTAATATCTGAGGACACTTCTGCATGTATTGATGTTGAATCGACGAAATGGAAAGAGAGTGAATAAGACGACGAATGTGTTGAGGTCATGCAAGTATTAAAGCGAAAGACCTATCACGTTACATTGCCAATAACAGCAGCGGAGCCTAGAACATGCAAGTCATTGATTTTGTGATTTGTGATCGGTTTTTTCCAATGATGAAGTTCTCGTCGATCCATGATCTCGATTGATTAAACAAATTGCCGCCGTTGTCGAAAGTATTTGTTTCGAGACTTTCAGTTAGTTCACATAGAAATCGACACGGTAGGAGAGCTTTTGAGCAGAGTATCCGGCGTGAAAGAAGTTATGCGTTTGTGGTTATTCCCAAATATTGATTTAAGTGCAGGAGATGTGTGGTAAAGGGCAATATCGCACGCTTTGAGCATTTGGACAAGGACATTCTTTCCAATTGAGTGGATAGATAATCCTTCGAAACTTCAACTGCTTAACATATTCATGAGATAAGACTCCATAAATTAAGGTCGTTTGATGAGTGACGATGTAGAAGATTAGGGTATGTGAAGAATATAATTGAAGTTATGGTCAATCCCACTTTAGGATGATATTAGTATAATAGTGATTACAAGCAACATCCACTTGGTGATCTAAGCAATGAAGCTTTTTTTGCTTGGGACTACGGTCTAATAGAGCCATCGTGCTTTCCTACGTGCCACCGTAATAATACCATAAAACAGAAGCTGTCTTGACGAAACTTCGAACTATCTTGCTTTTTAAGTACAATATTACCAATCCAATGGCTAGTACTATTAACTGAACTTCTTCTTTCCAACCCTGAGATTTTATTTGCATAATACAGCCTAATTAACGACATCTAGAGTCACAACAGAGCGGCACATTGGATGCTGGTCTTGATGATCTATCGACCACGCTTCGGTATCACAACATATCAATCAATGGCTCATCGGACATAAACTTCCTCACAGATCCAAATACCAGGTGAATATGCATTTTCGGTGCAAAAATATATTAACTAGCGCGCGCTAGTTCTAACGTCTCATCCGGTCGGGAATTGAATGTATGCATGAAATAGTTTCGATCCGGCAAGAAATCCTTCGTTTGCTTTTCATTGAAAAGGAAATGATGGGAATTATGGCTCTTGAGTATGATTGATCACGATATAATGGAAGCTTACAAGACAGTTATCTAAGTATCAAGTGTGCTATCAGCATCTTCGAAGCCATGCGTTCTCAGGAGTCGAAATCGGCAGCCCCGGGACTTCGGCAGGACGTGGACCGTAAATATGATGGATAGAATTTTTCCGGCACGAGTTACATCTCGGCAAGGTCTGTTGGATCATTCAACTTAGCCGTCGGTACGTTTTGTCAGCCTAAAGCAAGAATCTGCAGGTTATCCACCATTAATATGGACTACGTTTCTGCAATACATCTGTTGTGTTGCTTGACTTAAAGTTGGTGAAATACAGGTCAGATTCGACGCACGTTATTAATCCAACATTCACCTTCTGCTCTTGTCTATTTTCATTGGATAGAGGTATGGATAGTATCTTCTTGTGCTACATCCAATTACTACGAAGTAGAGTAGATCGGGTATTACTGAATTTCTCGGAGCGCATGAAGCGAGCGAGGAACGTTCGTCTCCACTATAATGGCACTCCATAGAACATTTGAAGAGCAGGGGGCTCTGCATATGCTATTGGCGAGGCCAGTAGTTCTAGAGGCCCGGGATATAGAAAGCCGTGTCTTCATCTCACACTTTATTATCGTTGAATGCGGGGCTTTGAGGTTCGAGGATATGCGTCGGAGGCAACTTATCAAGAAAGAACCCCGTTGGAAGCGTGCTGCCATACGTGAATGAAGAAAAATGTGGAGAAGGTTCTACTTGAACTTTATGAGACGCAGGGATTTTGACAGCGGTATAGATTTCCCTGGAAGCTTACCTTTTCTTCTACCCTAGTTTATACACGTCGACCCTTAAACTCCCTCACAGCATTAAACTTCAAGAAACATTCCACTTTGACCAGCGTGATAGTTTCAAACATCGTATTATGGGCCAGATTTTGAAGAGTGTACATTTTTTTGACCATTGGCATTCCATGCCTGATTTTGAACTTTATAATCCATCATGATAATTTCGTCCGTCGTATGTTCTAAGACCCGAGTCTTCAAAGACAATTGCAAATTCCCACCGGCAGTCCGAAGCCAGATGCAGAAACAAATATTATCTACAGACACACACACTAGACTGCTTTTTTCAATGAAAACAAATAAAGCCACCCCGGATATTGCGTACATGATGAAAAGTTACACGAGCAAAGCATGTCAAAGGCCAGTTTGAGTTTTAAGTCCCCACACCATACGCCACGCCGATGATGAGAGAGCCAGTAGACTAGAGAGCCCCCAGCCCGGTGCGAGGATCAAAGATATACTGTGGTACACACAGATCGCTGCGGTAGCAGCGAGATGTTGCGTGGCCCTGCATAAGTTGCGCTGTTAGACCTTAGACCGAAAGTCATGTGTACTTATGTGATGTGTATGGCTGACACGAACAGGGGAACTCGGAGCATGTAATCGGTGGCTGCAGCGGATTGCATCGAACGTCATCGTCGTTCATATACATCATCTGAATCTCCGGCTAAAAGGGAAATGCCCATCTACTTACAGGTTTGATCAACACCAATCATCTTGGTACTATCTTAGAATGATCAGTCTCAACGCTATGTTTAATTTCACCATCAGAATCACTTACAAATAATCTTTAAGGAAAATACTCCATGCAGCTACCAGTTCTTCTAAGTAATTCACAAGAACCTGATGGCACCGATTCTGATTCGAGCATCACACAGTGTGGTGCCTTTGAGCAAGTCATGACCTCTTTCTTCCCTGTGGGCTTCCTGCAATAAAAGCACATTTCGATGTATGTATGACACATTTTGCTTAAACTTGGCAAGCAAATTACCAGTGTGAAAGTTGGAAGGTAGTTAGTTGACTTTCAATTTCGCCAAAAAGTCAGAGGATGAGAAATGTTCGAGTAGAGACTTTAGAAGAATAAACAGAAGCTTATGATTGAAAGTTTCAGGCGGATGAAGAAGATATAAGGGCACACTTTCACAACACTTCTTCCCCTTTTTATATAGATGACTACTGAGTCCGCCAAGATTATACTACACCCTCGAACGGTTTTCATAGTCAATGTAACTCGGTTCTGCGAGAGTGGAATGGCTTTCCCGGTACATTACATATATTCTGGCTGTGCGAGGAGGAAACTGATATCAGCAGTCCTAACGTCGTCTTCCAGGGATGCCAGAGAAGTTGACACGAAAAGCAGACCGATTGTGTGACGGATGGCTACTTTTAAGAGTATTATGGTTGGATACAACACAAATACTACAGAAGTTGATACATCCATGTGCAAGAACCCTAGATGTCGGGATTCATAATCTGTGTTAGCATCCTCTCATCCAGTCCACGATTGCACGTGGAGGAGACTTTCCAAACTACTGCATATCGGAGCAATTGACTTCAGTTTCCAAGCTGTAGTGGTAACATGTTAGACTATTGTTTCCTTCCGTTCGAGCATGCATTGTCCCATGAATGTGCTACTGACATTCAAGGTTTCCCAAGTATGCAAGATAATGCATGTAGAGGTAACGTTTTTGAGCATATGTGCAGTGGTAAGCCGTGCTCACGGCGGTTGGCCAATGGTACCGAATTGTCGGATCTGATCGCGTGTGATTTCGTACAAAGATTCTCGACTAACCCCGCACAAGCAAGCCGAGACACCTTGGGAGACGGGGAGTATGAAATGTGAAATTTTACTTCGTAAGACATGACCTCTTCCAATATCTGTGATGTTAATAGTACTGAGAACATGCACAGCGTATCACATCTCTTGATCTAGAATTGATCTAGTACGTTTCCAGCATGCAGAGTGCGCGGAGATAAACATGTAGCTAACCAGAATAGAAGCTGCAGTTAATCATCGTTTGAACTGGCAAGTAATGAAACTTTACTTTAATGTTTTTTGGGAACTATCCCAACTAACCAAATTTCTTCCTGCTGCATACGAGTATTTGGCATGATAAAGATTATGGTAACGGGGAAGTAGTATCTTGGTACTGGGTTGGTATAGATACTTGCAAGGTATCTTACTACCGAGTTCGGGGGCCCTAATGTCGGATGATGCCTAGGTAGGCAGGGCAACGCGATATATGATGCGTTGGCTTTTTTGTTGGTCCAGAGCTTTTATCATATTAATTTTAACAAACACCGTGATTTTTGTTTGTTTTTTTCATCGCAATAATCGGCAAGATAGAAAACTGTCCTTTGTTTTATATTAACAGTTCTCGCTCTTTTCTTGATTTGATATGAGTGATATCATATGTGACTCCTATTCCATCGATGGCCGAGCCGACTGATAGAAAGTTGGCCGGAATGAAGGGCGAGACAGAATTCCTATTCGGCTCAACCTCAACCTCAACGTACACATCCTTTCGGTTCTCTTGCAGTCTGACTGTACCTCCATACCGAATAGAACCAGCATGTTGGAGCCCGAATTAACTCCAGAAAGCAGTTCACGTTTTGTTTTTTGATTGGCCATAATTTGCCATCCCCGTCAAAATTGGTTCATTGGTGGGATTTCCTATCATAAATGATACTGTTTTAGTTCTTTCTCCCGATTAATAGTTCGTAGATCAGCCACAAAAAGTTTTGGTGGCTATTTCAGCTTTCTATCTTGGGGGCCTCGGAGGCGTCTATCAAGTGGCAGAGGATTTTCTCAATTATTGGTTTATTGGCAGAAGTAAGCGCGACTGACTGCTGTGTCACAATCGAACTTGATTGGACGCATGAAGCATCGTGAATAACTACTTAACCAATCATTACATACTTTTTGGAACACCCGCACAAACAAAGCATTTTGTTGAGATAGTGCACATCGTGAACTCCGAGGGTTTCAATTAAACAATCCATTGAGACCTTCCAAGGCTGATTGAAAACGCCTGTGGAAGTCAAAGAGTTTTGACAATGGTCCGATGGCTTCAAGCTATCTTAACGTCGTAAATTGGCACGATAATTAATACTGAAAGCCTTCATAATAGTGAGCATTCCAAAGACCATCGTCTCATTCTTCGCGAAAAGCTCAACCTCGTAATGGGCACATAAATGGCTGATGACAAACGGTTTGGAGAATGCGAGATCGTAGATCTGCACCTAGGGAGGCAACCTTGTGCAAATCTATGGATTAAAACCAAGGATTTGACAGCTCTTCGGTTCATTTTAGGTGTGATGTGGAGGAAGGACCTGCATAATTGTTTGCTTTCTGGCGATCAATCCCTGCTATATTAGATAAATTTGCACACATATGCACGCGACGGGTGAGACCAAGCCCACAACTAACTCTCTTGGTCTTTCACCAATAGATTATTATCAGTGTCTTATGAAAACCCCACAATCCAGAATTTGACAGACTAGTGTTGATCCAACCTACTCGAGGACTTCTTCGCCATCATTTGACATGTATGATTCGGGCTTTCGTGAGGCGAGGGCCATTAAAGAGGGAGAACTGACCCCCCTCAAGGGATTTAGAAGCATTTCTGCAAGGTACCATACGATTAACACTGAACAATAGCTCGTCTCAGAAGTCCTACTTGTACCATACTGGTTTTTTGTCCGTCTCTGGAAGTCGAACACACTCCTTAATTCCCTTGCTGTAATTCACAGAATCGGTAGATATCAAGTGAGTATTTCTTGGTATAACGGCGCGTTCCTGCAAAATACTAATCTCCTAGTTAGCGAGATACAGCGTTCAATTCTGAGAAAGGGTCTAATTGATCCCCATTTGATCTTGAAATTCATATTTACACGAGCATTGCGTGTGCCGTACTGCAGTCGTTCGACAGTACGCGACTCAAAACGCGACTCAAATTTGTCTTGATAACTGCAAATAGTCCGTAAGTTCTGTCTAGCTATATCCCTTCTGGAGTGACAATATTGGTAATGATGCCGATTTTCACGGCATCAATGGTCTCGAGATTCATAACTCGATTCATAAATGGGAGCAAGAATCTCCCTGGACAATCTTAAATCCATCAAAGCTTATTGACTTACTGATTAGATACAACGTTCTTAACTCTTCTCAAGGATATACACAGAGTGCAGAGCACTGGAATATCGTAAGTGTTCTTGATGTAATAATTTGATGCATATCCCACAGTAACTCACCGCTATCTAGTCTTCGCTTCAAAAGTTCAATTAACTACTCTTACATAGCTATGCTGGCGTACGAGAACAGGAAAGATTCCTATTCAACCAATCAACCGACAAGTACGCTCACTCCATCAGCGAGTGATTCTTATACAGAGTCAGTAAACTCCTCTTGGGACTCTTCTCTGCAACTTCATGCTGGCACGCCTGCGAGCTCAATTACTCGACGTCCGTCTTTTGACGAGAGTGTCAAGATGGAGGATTTGTCTTTCCATAACTACAATAACCTCCCGGAGCGATATGGAAGCTCAAATAGCAATGCTTTCTGTGCTATGTCAGCCATGACACAAGACATGTTGACCGGCTTCCAAGAGCCTAGCACGTTCTTTGGTATGGATGACGAAAAGACGTTGGCCGATGCAAACTCTACACTCTCCTTTGATACCAATTTCCAAAGCTACGCGCCTGCTGCCTTCGGGTCCTTTGAAACACAATGTCCTTCAAGTGATATCCCATCGCTCATGGATGACTTGTACTCGCCAACTTCAACATCTGACTCATCTGGAGCCATGGATTTTGTGGATCCAACACAAACAACGTTAATCGACACATTTGCCGATTTTCATTCTTCTCCAATAAGTCCACTCACACCTATCAAATTTGGAACACCTTCATCGGATTTCAATACTCAGAGATCTTATAACACTTCTCCCGCAGGGACTACCACCACAGGATATCTCGCTGCACCGACGAATTACCAAGATCTTAGACAGGAGTCGATCTCTCCGATACGACCACAACAGTTTCGAAGGCCGTACTTTGACTCCCCTCAAAGTGCAACTGCTCTCCAAAGAATCCAAGCAGCTACCCCAACAGAAGCAACAATCCGTAGGAAGATAAAGCGAGAAACAGTACCAATACGAGTACCAAACAGAAACAAGCTGCCTTGCGTTCATCCCGGATGCAACAGGAAATTTCAACGACAGGAACACCTCAAGCGACATGAGCACACACACGACCAACTTGCCCCCAAACACAAATGTCCCTTCTGTAAAAAGGAATTTGGACGTACAGACAATCTGAAATCGCACATCGCTCTCCACAGAAACCGGGATAGGAAAGCCGCTCGAACTGAGTATCATGCAGACGCTGATAAAGTATGGGAGTCTATGAGCAAGAAGAGTCGCAAGCATGAAGATTCGGAAGCAAAATCGATCTCGATGAGGACGAGATTGAATGGTTATTAAAACCAGTGTCAAGAGGAAGTACATCGAGTGGAGAAAGCTTTACTACTTACAGCTTTGAGAAGAGGCAGCACATTTCGTTAATTCATTATTAGAAAATATGGTCGCTGGGTTGTAGATGAAAAGAAATGGACAGGACAGGGGAGGTATCGTCAAAAGGCATTCGCTTTCATTATTGCTAACCGTGTTTTGATTGATTGGCACATTTATACTTATTTATTGTTGGAAAATAGAGGGGAAGCATTTGGAAAAATATACAGAGACACAGGAGATGGAACTTTCATAGTTCAGCTTTCAGTTGTATTGGTATTGGATGGGTGTGTCGAGCTGTATTGTACTTGGCTGGACTTATTTTGGGCATTGGAGCTTGGGAAAGAGTTGATATCGCCGTATATTCATACTTAATATTGAACTTTATTTAGATAATCAAGTGCTTGGTTCCAATATCAAGAAAGCACAGTATGAGTGACCGAAATGTCAGTGAAAGATTTAGCAAAACGTGAGGATATACAAGAAAATCCCACGATGCTATCATGACCAGAAACATGCACTCTCTCCTGCAGGTACGACGGCTACGCACATTTGCATACACACAATACACCCGCAAATGCATGAGTCTGCATCAATCTTCATTGATTTTATTTTCAATATCTCAAACTATGTATAGCCGTTGTCGTATGTCAAATTGACCCCTTGCGTGGACAGAGGTCTCAAGCTCGAGAGAAGCCGCGAGTATATTGGTCGCGTCGATATATACTGACATATACCATAGATCCAAGGGCTTTGAAACCGTAGATTGTGCAATTTTCCGGATGTGAGACATGCCAGAATCAGGTCGTTATTGTTCGTGTACCTTTGGGTCGTTATATCATGCGTTATAGTACTCGTACGTAACTCTTGACACCATACCTCCTTATACACGATGAGCTTAGTGATGGAGAATGCGACTCGGTGTTTATCCATGGAAGATTCCGAAGAGCGTCCCGAGTTCGCCAACTTTCACTTCTGAAGCGCCGCATGCCACATTTTCGTACAACTAGATTCCTGCAGTCCGATGCTACGCCGAGAATGCTTACACGTGGCCGGATGTTATTTAGAGGTCTGTATATAATTCTCGATGACCTGACTTATCATGTAAGTACATGGTAGATTAGTTGTTGAGGCTGATCAATAATTTTAGGCTTTGCCTAACATCCTGCTATAAACATGAATACCACTGCAGGCTTGCTCCTTCCTGTTAATTTCGTCGGTTCGAAGTCATCAAAATTCAGGGCTGAGGGATGATCTGCCATGACTATAAAGTAATTGTTCTGGAAAGATGATTCTGTGAGTGCGAGGGTATGCCCTCGAATCCTTCATGCGAAGAAGTTCATGCTAAGGAGTTCATGTCTTTAGCAATATTTGCCATTTGAGTTGTTCTGGCCGTCTTTTTCCGAGGCTTTTCAAAGTCACTTAAGATACGACTCTCTCTTCCAGCGTATATTCTTGTACATGGGAGCATTAAATTGAAAGGAATGAAGCGAAGAGTTTGTCTCTTACCTTGTCTAATGTTTCCTCCGGCGATCTTAAATGGTCCGAGGGGTCGGGGATGGCGTAAATTTTATTCGATTAACCTGGAAGTAATCATAAGTGATTGCCTTGGAAATGAGTGGAATGGGCAAGGAAGGAGCAACATGGATAGATTGATCGGGTGACGGTTCTTACCTTGAGCACCTTGCACATGTAACTGTAATAAGGGTAGTCGGTAGTATGTTGCCGGAATTTGGCAGAGAATGTATGATATGATTGTACGTGATATCTTAAAGTGAAGGTAAATATTGTTATGATAATTGAAGAATATTTGAGTCGACTTATGTTAAGATTTCGGGTACAGAGAAGAAGAAGAAAGAATACAAAAGCTTTGAGGGAAGAAGTTCTATTTAACAGAAGTGCACATTGTGTGCCAAGCACTATACTAGTCTACAAAATTTGACTTTACTGATGAAGTGAAAGGACACTGTGATACTTGCTATATTTGAAAATTTGTATACTAAGCATTCTTAGATTTTGTCGATCGTTGAAATGACGGTATTAAAGCTTATTTGCTTTTGTCAGGAATGGGATAGCATACGTTGATTAGAGCATCCGAGTAACAATTTTCGGCAGCATTGCATTGGCCTTGAGTGGGCAACCATATGCCGGCCCACTCACGACAGAAGGTAAATGCTGGTGTAGGAGGGGGAAGGCGCCAACAAGGTTTGCAAGTACAGAGCGTAAGTCGTGCTCATCGCCAACCTTCACCTTCCCTAAAACATCTCAAAGCTGAGAATGAATTACCATTTGCTATATAGATAACACCCAAAAACTATCCTTGGCAGGATATCGAAAGTTCTGCGATGCTTTCAATGGCTCGCACATTACTATACCTACCCCTTCTATGGACTAAAAACAAAAAAGGAAAGGCATACAACGCAACATATTTCGATGCATAACTGGACGATCGGGCTTAAGGAAGGTTTGCGAATATAGAAACTACCATTATCTATTAAAGCGGCTATACACACAGAATGCCACGATCGTTCACATTTACCTATGATGACGCCCAGTGACTACTTCCGGAAATAATTACAACAGAAGGAGATACACCGCACAAGATCCTGCAATGGCTAGTTTTAAAACTAGTTTAAAGATCGATCTGCAAACATGACAATATCTGGGATCCGCTCCAGAATCATGATCACAACGACAGTAAAGACCAATTAGGAGAAATAGAGAAACGGTTGGTTGTTCGATCAGCTTACAGTACATCTGCAAGCTATGCTTAGACCGAAGAACAATGGCACACAGCAAATTGTAATGGCCAGTCGACAGTGAGGCTTGCAAGAGACCTTCGGATCACGATCTCATAGATAGAAGACGAAGATGGTCGAATGATTGCAACTATTAGACGCCAGAACTTACATCAATACATACTAATTACAAATATAGGCATGAAAGAACGAACGCCGTGCCAATTTTCATGTGTCCCACTACGGCCTTTTTTGTATTAGTGATACCTTTAACAGTAAATATCTATCATAATATATAAATCTGTTTTTGGGTTTGAAATAGTACAAAGGTTTGTGAAAATGCTTATTTTCTTATTTTATTGAGGTAGGATTATACTAATGAATTTTGTTTGGAAAAAAATAGTATTATAATTTTATAATATAAAACTTCGAAATAGTTATTTACTAAATATTATTTTTTAAAATCAATAATTATATTATAAATTAAACTGATTCTAATGATTTTATTTTCAAGATTCTAATCCTAATGGTTATTGAGTTATATATTATTGAAGATTGAAAAGATTAAGAAAGTTGAAAGAAGAAAGATAAAAGAAAAGAAAATTTGAAATAGTATATTGTTACGACGGTAACAGAATCGTCACGCGATGAGTGTCACGTGATGGAGTTTTCAGGACCCAGGGCTCCTAGGAGCCAGGGCC